>JAJLVH010000822.1:0-14884 GCA_030570155.1 Magnusiomyces magnusii
AGGTCTTACCCGGATTCGAACCGGGGTTAGCGGAATAATCTAAATTTTTGTTTCAGAATCCGCTGTGATAACCGACTACACTATAAAACCCTTTCTTGCTGACTTTTAGCTGTTTGCCAGTCTAAACTCTAACTCTCAAAATCGATTACAATTGACTACATAATCTTTACGAATTGATGTTCAAACGTTATTTTTTCTACTTTTGTGTCATTTCTCCACTTTAAATATAATACAGTGATACAACATATGCACGCCCATGCACAATCACAAAGTTTAATTTTAACAAAAAAACAAAAGCCAACAAAAATAGTGATGGAAATTAATGTGTGAAATTTGTTAAATATATGGCAAGTGGTTATGACATGGAACTATCTGTTAAGATTGGTTTGGAGAACCTTATAATTTATTCTCTATTCTAATCTAATATCTAAATTGTCAAGTATCGCTACCAACACATACTCTGGTATTGTAGAGTAGGCCACTATCATTGTTCGTCGTTATCATCATGTTCAATCAGCAAACACATCAATCTGAAAATTCACACAAAGTCGTTCTCTACGAACACAATCAAAAAAATTCTCCAACTGGTGACTGGAATAACCAAAGACGCTGCTAGCTCATTGAGCTCACTATCCCAGCAATAGGTACTAAATTTTATCTTTCAGATATTGACTCTTTAGTTCTAGAGACAATTGAAAACACTAAGATTGGAGAACTTGTTTCCATTAGCAGCTGCGATGATGAAGACTCATTTTACAAAGGTGAGTTAACGGTAAAAAGTGTAAAGACCTTTGAACATTGCGTCGAATCTGCTACTTCGACCGGTTCTTCCACAGATCTTCAATCTAACATGAAAACGGCCACTGGTGAATTTCTTGAATATATTTCCAAACAAGCCAAAACCCAATTGCCAATGCACCCCAGGAATATGCTTGTGTTCATTTTCATCAGTAACTTTCGTTTATATACTTGCTAATAGAATATATATTTTTCAGTGAAGACAACAAATTCTCTTCGTTAAAAATAAATACGAGGAATCATTCATCGACTATACCAATCTCGAAAATAATAAAATGATTCAAGTTTTCGACAAACTTTTTGATACCAAGTTCAATTATGACAAAACCATTATTTGAGCAAATTGACAAAAAAAAGCTTTTCATATTTTTTGGATATCTGTCTAAAAGTTTATAGTTGTGGCTCAGTATATCAAAAAATATGACTCTCTACTTGAAGTTGTCGATTTCACAACCGATATAGATATATAATCACTGAAACCATAAGAGCATCGGCATAGATATGAGAGTGTTATGACTAATACTAGCGTACAAGTAAACCTCAATTGCATGACGGTTGCTCCTTCTACAACTGAAGAAATTTTCCAATTCGTGGTTGAAACGGTCGCAAACATTGACTTGTCATTTGGCACTTACAATAACCCCAATATTAAGCGTCTTTGTCAGGTTATCTTATTTGAGCGGTCCATGTACTAACTAGTCTGCTTTATTTGCTTACGGAAAGTACGATCGCCTCATTACGTGCAGTAGGAAAGGCTATGTACAAATCTGTGTATACGAATAACAATTGTCTTTCAAAAATTAAATAATCTATGCCTTACCGTTATTAAAAAAACCGTTGAAAAAAACATTCACTCATTCATTTTATTCAAGAACTATAAAAATATATAACATCGGCTACTTTAGCTATCCTTTTTGTTTCTATCTATTTATTATTGTTCATATTTGTGAATCTTTTCAATTCGTCTTTTCCTTCTAGTACTTCCAATGACCCGAGTACAAGCCCTAATGCTAGCTTACAAGAACCAGGGAAACCAAATTGGATGAAAACCTTTCCGACCTGTACTCACTTCATTCTCCTCAGCACTGCTTTTTTATGATTTTAAATTTTGTGATTAATTTTTTTTGATATTTCTTAATCCCCCCTGAGAAAGATAAAGCTTACAATTTTTTGTAAATCAGTTAGGCTGTTCAGGAAAGTCGACATGAAAAACAAAAAACTCATTAAGCACAAAAAATACATTTTTCAGCAAAACACTTTATAATACCCAATTTTAGAGGTTTTCTCAAGCGAGCGGATTTAGCTCAGTTGGGAGAGCGCCAGACTGAAGTTCAATTCAGTCGACTAGTTATCTGGAGGTCCTGTGTTCGATCCACAGAATTCGCATTCTTTTTTGCATCCTTTTTTTGCCGTTTTTCTGTCATTTTTGATATATATAATTTGAAAATGTTATTATTATTTTTATTTTTCAATTGTGGTCAAGTAGGAATTTTTTTTTTTTTTTACAATTTGTAGTTTACAAAAAAAAAAAAACTACGTTGAAAATTCACCATTATGAATGTTTTAAACTCTTGACTTGACCTTCATGTACTTCAACATTGGTATCAACAGTTACAACATTTTCTTCTTCTTCACTCACTCTTCTATAACCGCTTCCTTCTTCTCCACTCCTGTTTTCGTGTTCATGATCGTAATCATCATTTCCATCAAAACTTTTATCTTCATCATCACTGGACTCGTATTCACCATGTCCGATGTGTGGCTCTTTATCTTCATCATATTCGTCGTCGTCAAGTTCTGATTCGTATTCTCCGTGTCCGATTTGGGATTCCGTTTCATCGTCGGAATCACTGTCCTCATAGGAGCTGCCTTCTTCTCCATCATCCTCTTCATCGTAGTCACCTTCCTCATCGTAATCATCAGAGCTGCTAAAATCAGCACCGTCACTGTTACCATAACTGTGCTCACTTGCTGATAAATTATGCTTCGCTTTTTCCGATACGGACTCACCGTCAAATTCTGCTCCCGGTAAGAGACTTGTAGAAGCGGTCGCCCCACTTGTTTCTGTTGCATTCGCACTTGTTCCAGCTGCTGAAGCTCCCAGTCTGAGAGTGCTGAAGGTGGGCTGCTGCTTGGGCGATCCGAATACACTTGAGCTGGGGGAATTGGCGGTTGTATCGTTTCCACGTCCATTTTTCCTAAAAGAATTGCCACTGTCAGATTTTGCTTCGTTATCGCTTTCATCAGATTCCAACTCACTTAAATCGGGTATTGGCTCTTTCCAATATGTCAGGTCGGTGTACGTTTCCTGTCCCCTAAAATAGCCTGCTGGCGGAAAAAAATGGTCAACTAAATCGGAAATTGAAACATACGAGCTTTTGTAACCAGAAAGTTCCAATAACTCTAAATGAACATCTCCGTTAGGGTTAATGGTGAAGATTCTTGAAGAAGGTATTCCAACTGATCTATAAGATAACGCGTCAGTGATTCTATTTCCGAAACCTGCGTAAAAAGGTGTCTCGTCTAAATCTCCGTATAAATTTTGGATATCTCTCAAACAAGCCATTTTAAAAACCTCGGGCTTCTTCATAATCACTTCTCTTTTCAAAGCTGCCATTGTTCTGTCTGGAGAAAGAATAACAGGTCCATCAGGCAATCTAAATCCGTCCTGTGCAATTCCTTTCAAATAGTATCTTGTAGAATCAGCTTGACCAACAGATCGAGCAGTCAAGTACATAATATGGTATCCATTGCTTTCGATATCAGTAAATAGCTTTCCGACACCCGGGTGAGTCCAATCTCTTCCAATCATAGCCAAAACATGACCCAATGCATCTGACTTTGTGATAGTGCCGTCAATATCTGAAATTACAAGAGGGACATCGTATTTCCAGTAAAACATTCGAGCATTACATTGAGCTTTACTTTGAAGCACCGTGAACGATACATCATTGCAGCCAGGTCGCAAGTTTAAAGACTTGAGCTGATCAGATGTTAACCGCAAAGTTTTTGCAAAAACACGCTCACCTTTTCCGTATTCATCATCACTTATATTGCCTGAAAGTGGAAAACTGGCAGCATGTGACAACTTGTTTGGAGAACCAGATGGTGTAATATTAAAATTTTCTTCAGTCCCACCTTCATCAGAGCCATAGTCCAAAAAGCTTTCTTCAGGTGGGGCAAAGATTCTTAAATGCCCTTCATGATCTCTCTTCATAAGATCATCCATATTTGTTTCGCCAAATTCTTCAGCCAGAATTCTTTTAACTAGTTCATCAGATTCTTGAACTGCAGCCTTTCCAGATTTGTAACCAGTCATATCCATGACTACATCACCGTTGCCAGCAACCTTTGAATTGATATTAATAGTTTTCAGTTTCCTACTAAGTTGTTTGGCTCTTTCCATTGCTTGTTCGCGAGTCATTGGCGGGCTTCGTGATCTCGAAAAGTCGGGAGAAGACTCTGAAAATTGATGATTTCTTAAATAAGGACGCTGATCTCGAGACGGGGTTGAGCCGTTTGTTGTTTCGTTTCCAGCGGATCTGGGTATATTGTTGGCAAAACTTGGACTTGGAGAACGAGACCTAAATTTATCCAAATCCAAAAAGTCAGGCTCTGTATCGGATGGCGAGTCATATGCTGACGGTGATCTGCTTCGACCTCGAGGTGAGCCAATTGGCGAAGAAACTGGAGAAATGACAGGAGAAGTGACGAGATGTGAAGGAACAGAACCTTCAGTTTCGAAAACGAAAAACGCCTCACCGCCATCGCCAAGTTTCATAGGTAAATCGACTTTTTCGTCATTAACTCTGAATTCAACCTATAACAAAAGAAAATATTGTGTCATGATATTAGTACACAAGGCTTTCTTTTTTGTCAAGTGATTGCTGTTGTGTGAAATATATATACAACAGAAAACACAAAAAACCCCAACAAACCCAGAATAATACGTACTTTTTTTTGAGAAGGCCTTAATAGTTGGAACTTTCCAAATCGAATATGAAAAGGAGAACATGCAAGTTCGCCTGAAAACCAAAGTGTTAGCAATGAAAAAAGAGATGATAAACAAATAGAACTTACCATTTTCCTGTTCGACGACGATGATGTCAATTGCACCACTCAAAGTTGCAGGGTTTATAGAGTTCCAGGTCTTGGACACTGAATCAATAGCTCTGCCAAAAAGATTCATGGTGGTTATTTTTGGATTTCTTGGATGTTGCGAGCTATGAAATAAATAAAAAAAACCGGAATTTCTGCGATATTTATAAAAAAAATGAAAACACAAAAATGGCTGAAAAAGCTCAAAACCAGAAATGTCAAAAATCAAATCAGGTTGGCACGGCTGTATTACCACGTGACATAACTATGCAATTGCAGCGTTTGAAGTTGTAACAAAAGTGGAAGTGGCAGGTGTAGACTAAGAGACTCCCTCTAATATTCATTCTGCCTAGTTGAAGCTGTTTTGTTGGAAAAAAATGAAGTCATAATAGATGAGCTTTTACCCTTGAGATGAACAAACTGGCGTTGCGGTTTTATTGATCACCAGCAACAAATGAAGAAAATCGGTATTGCTTTTCTCTGGATTCAAGTCTACAGCCGAGGCCATCAAAGAAAACAGCGTCAAAACAGATTGAATCAAAAGACAACCGAGAATACATCACAATGACAAGAATGGTTTCACTCGATAATCTTCAAGTTCAAATCCTTGTAAACCAATTTTGTCCAATCAGAGGCCGTAACTTGTCTTTCTTCAAACACCGATGACGTAAGCGTCATTGACACACGAAATCTGGGGATTTCTGTCTAAAATCCGGGGTCGGTGTATGTAAATATTGTTATTATTGTTTCTTCTAATAAAAGTGTTGAAAAAGTTACTGTTGGATCGTCGACTCTTGATGGATCTTTTCACGGTTCATCAGCAAGTGTCGTTTTTTTAATATGATTCCTATGCTTCAGCTATTGTTTAAAAATCTCAATAACTCTTTGTTCAAATGAAAACGGTTTTCGTCAATACAACAAAGCCAGTTCTATTTCTATTTGAAAATCTTAAACCAATATCAAATACTCATGGACCATTTTCCGCTACAGAAAAATAAATGAAAAAACAATTGACATTTCTCAAAACAGACATGATAACGATGTGTCTTAAAAGGTAAATCTTTATCAACCGTGAATTTATTTCAATTGTAAACAAGTTTTATTTCAATTTTAATCATCATTCCATCATTAATAATACCAACAATAAACACAATTTGGGTATCTGATGTTTTTTTCATCTTTTTATTGTTTTCTTTTCCTAAACAAAAACAAACAAAAGCAAACAAAAACAAAAAAAAATCAATGAATTAGTTACCACTTTGGAAACAATCTAATAATAATCATTGCCCCAACAACAGCCGCAATGATCCCAACCGTTGCCCAAATATAAAACATCCACCCAATCGCCGCGCTTTTCTTATAAGACGCCATTTTCTTGCCGACCACGTTCATGGACGTCGCAGACTGTTCCAGCGCGTCTGAAGTCTCGTTGAGCACGTGCGTGTCTGTTGCCACGGAGGCTCGGAATTTGAGCGCGTTGGCTTTCATGGTTGACACTAAAGATAACACGTCGCGTGCTATTGTATCTTGGATATTTTGTTGGACCAACACTTTATCTTCGTCAGTTAATTTAGAACCCGAACTTGTAGATGAAGAATCAGAGGAACCAGACGGAAACAATGAATTGGTATTTTTTCGGTTTCTGAATGTAAATGTTCCAGGAACGGCAAACGCAGAGTCATCATCATAATTGTTTTCATTTTCATTTTTATCATTTTCATCATTTTCGTCATTATTACCATCATCTGAATTCAATTTTTTTTCTAAAGCTTCTTTTTCAGCGGCTTTGGCAGCTTCTTTCGCAACCTTTAGGTCTTCAAGTTCACGCACCCTGTCACGTTCTTCGAGCTCACGGTCTCGCACTCGTAGACGCAGATCCATAGTTTTTGCGCCCAGACTTGTTAAACGGGCGTTGTTGAGATGGATAGGTGTGGGTTTGGAAATGGTGGGGGTACGGGTTTGAAAAGGGGTGGTTTGTTCATTGGTTGGATCGATAGAAATAGATTTAGATGTATTATGACTTTTAATGTCCGTAGACTTTGAAGAACTTGAAGAACTTGAACTTGATTGAGGCAATGCTGACATCACCAAATTACCACTTTTATCAGCCTTCATGGCATCCATAATTCTAGGTCTTGCCAATTCCAAATTCGTAGCAAGTTTCAAAACCTCCAGCTTTTGGATATAATGAGAGGTGTCAAGAAGAGACTTTTGTTCTTGTAGGTATTTGTCATTATCATCATCATCAGTCATTTCGGTATCATTAGTTGAACTGCTGTTGACAGAATTAACGGATTTAGCAGAAGAGCTTTCATCCAAATTTTTATCATTGTTTCCACCAAACTCATCATGAGTTTCTATATACTGACGATCCAAAAACTCAAGCAACGCTTGGGATTGTCGAAGTAATAAAGTATTTGAATCAAGATGCGACATTTTTATTAATTTAATTTATACAAGTATTAATCAATCAATACAAAAAAAAACAGGAAATGTCCACGCTACGTTTTTTAATTCCACGTGATAGTCATGCTATATGACCTAACCCATCACGTTTTCATTTTTTATTCAATTGTTCCCAACAACAGAAAACGCAAGGGTTAGGAGACGTTAACCCAACCAATCTACGTAATTGACTCGCAGACGGCTGAACACAGTCTCCCCACATTTTCGATTTGCCGTTTCAAGATAAAAAGATAAGAAATGGTTGAATTCAAAAAGTGTATATATTTACATCATAAGTCATTAAAAGGTCGTTATAATCATCATTTTTTCCCACCTTCTTGGCGGATCTCGTCTTCTTCGTCAAAGACGTCGTCTTCATCATACGAAGACTCAAAAGCAGGAGGCCTGACATCTTTTGCCTGCTTGGCTCTATTCATAGAGTTGGACCTACGACGAGGATTAGAGAAATTGAATTCGCCAGAAAGTGCGATATCATCCAGCTCATCGCCCAGCTTGCCCCAGTTGCCGCGGCCATGACCGTTCTTCTTGACGGCGTTGGGACCGTTTTCGGCGTGACCGGATTTGGCAAAGTAACGGGGCTCTTGTTCTTCAGTGTTTGAAGATGAATTGGAGTAAGTGCGAACAGTTCTAGTCATTTTGGAATTGCGTGAAAAGTAGGGTTTGTATAATAAAAAAGAAATAGAAATAATAAAAAAAGGTTTGTTTGATAAAGAAGAAAAAAAAAAGGAGTCCAAGAGGCAATTGAAGCATCTTTTATACTTTTTTTTTGAACTCGTAGAAAAACCGATGAGGCTGTTTGATTCTATTCTTTTTTCTCCACAATAACCGAAATCGACAGCAAAAAAGAAACCGAGTCCTTTGTCGATCTCATGTCACGTTATTTTTGTCTACGAAATGTACGAAAAGCGTAAGCAACAAGACGTGATTCGCAGTTCAGGCGGTCTAAACGAGTCCAGCGACTGGCAAAGCGGAGATTATGCTGAAAATGCCGTGATTTCGCAGTTCCAGCACACGAGACCAAGTTATACGCACCAATATATCGCCTGATCATGTGCCGTGTTCCCAAAAAGGGCTTGTCAAGCGCCATTTTCGCCATTTCCAGCCGTTGCTTGTGCACAGCCGTTAAAAGCGGGGTCAACAGCGTATTTTGTGGTATTCTACCGTAATTTCCAGTCTTTATGTGAATTGATAAGAACGCTTCACGCCCATTCTTTTTTGTTGCTTTTCGCAGCTACACTAAAACGAATATGCAGGCACAGTCAGTCCTAACCCTGGAAGCTTTTTTAGTTTTGCAGCACTATCAAAACATTAATCAATTGACGAGTCAATGCATGGGTTAAAAGGATCACGTGACCACTTACGTGCAAAGACACGCGCACCCTTTTACATTTACTTGATTTTTTTTTTTCGAGACTTTTTTTAATGGAAACTTTAAAAAAAATTTAAACTTTTTTCATAAATTTCAAAAAAAAAGTTGATACCATTGTCAATATAATCGTCAATACAAATACCTAGTCAACAATAAAAAAATAAATGAAATGACTGAATCGTCTCGAAACATCCTCGTTTTGTTGACTGGAAAAGCAGTCACTGATCCTTCATTTGTTGAAAAAGTGACGCTCAAATTGCAAGATCAAGATCAAAACCCAAGTCAAGATAACAACTCAAAAACTAGAATTCATCGTCATGTCCTTGATCGTGTTGCCAATGGCGCTGCCAGACTTGAAGACTCGTCTTTTTCGAAAATCGTTTATATCCCAAGTTCTCTCGATGAACAAAATCTGGTTTTCACAATGAATGGTGTTTTGGCAATTCTTTATAAAGCGTTGGATTCAAACGGTACTTTATATACCCTTTCGGTATCATCAAAGTTATTAAATGATTCAAAAGATTTGAAAGATTTAGAAAACTCAGAATTCATAGTCACACCTACTATGATCACCAAAGCTATTGTTGCTGGATTTTTGCAAACTCAAGACAAGACTGGGTTTGAAAAGTCAAATGTATCTCTTGGAAGTTCTTCAGCTACTGCAATCAGACGACCAAAGAAAACAAATGGTTCAAACAATTCATCATCTGTCAAAATTCCTTTATTCAAACGATCAACAGAACAAATATCTAACGGCGTTGTCAAACTGTCTTTAGACGATGATCTTGATTATAACAATAATAATAATACTAAGAAAAATACCACATTAATTACCCCAACTCAAAAAATATCTATAGAAGATGATAACGATCTGGTTGACGAAAACGAATTACTTGGCACCACTTCACTATCAACCCCAATAGTCCTGCCCCCCAAATGTGATCCAGGACCAGGCAAACGGCGACGTAAAGCGTGCAAAGACTGTAGCTGCGGCCTTCGTGAGCTCGAGCTCCAAGAAGAAGAACAGCAACGACAAAAACAAAATCTAGTCGTTTTGAATTTAGATGATAGTAATGACGACTATTCAATTGATTTCACGGTACCTGGAGTTCCTGTAGGATCCTGTGGTTCGTGCGCCCTTGGTGACGCTTTTCGGTGTGACGGTTGTCCTTATCTCGGTCTTCCTCCATTCAAACCTGGCGAAATAGTCAACGTTTCTGCCATCAAAAATGACAATTAATTTTAATTTTAATTTTATTTTTTTGCATTATTCATCAACTATTTTAATCAATCTATTTAATCAAAAATTAAAATGTAACTATTTATTCAGAAAAATCAAATGGTTTAAACAACACTTTCAATTGATTTGTCGACTTGGTTTCTCCTTCTTCACTCTCTGTACAATCTTTCCAATTAGACCGATCCGTGTCTTCATACCCAGGTTGCTGTGTCGCATATTCTGATAAAACTTTTCTTGGAAACTGTAAATTGAATCTTGGAATTTCGTCTAAACTCAATATCAAACATTTGTGTAAATATTTATCATCATCATCATCATCATTATCGGTGTGTTTTTGTTTTGAATAAATACAAACTTTTAAATGATCAGTATTGTATTCATTCACATCATTATCAAATTCTTCAAACGACGGGTATCCAAACTTTTCTGTCGCATCTTTGAATGCATCCACAAGCCCTTCAACAGACCCATTAGGAAACGCAACCACTTGGGTATGACAGTGCACATTTCTGGCACGCGAGATTTCAAAACTTGCCACAAGCTGAGACTCCAACGGGTTCGATCCAGTTGACGGTTTATTAAAATACAATTGACATAAACTGGTCATGTACTTGGCCCGTTCCTGTGTCACTTTTTCAAAAGCATGGGAATCTAAAGCTCCTAATGTAGGAACATGAGCCAACGGGACAGCCATTACATGACGGCCGCCTGGAAGAAACAAAGGGCCACGGGCTAATGTAATATACGATTCATCAGCAATAGATGCAATCATATTCTTTTCGACCCGGGAGCTTGATAAACATAGGAAACAGTTTTCGGGACTCACGACAACTTCAGTATGCTGGCGTTGGTTTCGTTGCCGCTTGCCATTAGAACCAACAGTTGAATCTCCGTTATTCAGACGCTTTCTTTTCTTGTCTTCAAAAAATGGTGTCGGGGTGTAAGTAGAACCTTTTGGAGCAATAGATTCAAGTGGAGCTGGTGCAGGATGTGGTAATCGGAGAATGAACAAGTAATGATATCTTGCCAACTTTTTGGTAACGTCGTCTTCTGGTTTCGTATCAAAAGGTGCTAGCGAAATGAATCTGGACAATGTGTAGCGTTTATCTTCATCAGGTTGTTCTTCATTATCTCCTGCAGGATTGGGTACTGCTGTATAATATGGTAATCGTTCCCAAAATAATGAATTTCTTTCTTTTTCTTGATCATTTCGGGGCCTGCGGTATGGATCTTTTGTGTATGACACAAATATGTAGCGAGCAAGCGCAGTCCTAGCAAATAACGTGGTATCTTGACATTTATTGATATGAGTCTTTAATGTTGAGTTTTCCTTTGGTTCATTTTGTTCATTATTAGTCTCGCTATTGTTTCGACCCAGCACAGTACCTCTAGTAATCCAATTAGGATAGAATCTGGTGAGAAGAATATCAACTGGTGCACTCTTTTTAATAAAATTGATTGCTTTATACACTTCACTTCTGTCATCTGAATCATACACACTTCCTGTACTTCCAAACCATGCAAGTGAAATTCCACTTTTTGTTTTTAAAAGGCCATATGGTGATTTCAATAACGTAAGTTTTCCGTCAAGTAAAATAGAAATGTCATTTTCATTTTTATTTTCTTCATTTTCATTGCTGGCCTTTGATGATCCATATTTTGGACCTTCTAAATTTCCGTTGTTGATTAACAAATAAGACGGCAAATCCGGTATCACGATTCCTGAGGTATCAGTCTTTGAAGTATTTTCATTTCCGACGTTTTCGTTTCCAAAAATCGATTCTTCAGATTCCCCAAAAAACGCAAACAACCCAAAAGGCCCATTGCTTCCGTTATGAAGCGTGTTGGCCTTGGTTATTGCAGCATTGAGTGAAGATTTGGAAGTGATGGAACCAAAGATTAAGACTTTGGTTGGTGTTTGTGACATTTTTATTTTTATTTTTATATTTTTTCAAATTGGTTAAAAAGTGAAAAATGTGTTGAAATTTTTCGTGGTGTAATATTTTTGTGTGTTTAGGGTAGAATTCTTTGTCTATCAAAATTCAACATGTTTGGGTTCTCGTATTGAAGCAGTCTTAAACTAGTTTACATCTAAATGATGATTTACTAAATAAAAAAATTACATTTACTTTAAAAAGACAATGGTTTTTTTAAATTTTGCCTGATATCTTTGCTTATCGATGTATTTGAGCTACTCAACTCATTTCTTCTAAACCTTCTCATACGGATTCTACAATTAAAACACGTCTTGATAATAACATTGAGTCGAAGCAAGATGATTAGGATCGTACCAAAGACAAAGACCTAATAAATCTATTTTTACAAAAACACATTGAATCTTTTGTAAATACCTTGCCTCAGCTTCTTCAACTAACTATCAAATTTGGAGCCACCGACACAGTTACCGCCAACTATTGTAATTACCCATCAACCTCCGGCCTTCTCAATAATTCGGTTTCATGCAACATATTTAAGTAGACACAATGAAAACCCTTCACCTCAAATGCTCAACCAGGCCATTCAAGGTACGAGACACATTATGTTTTTCGAGATTAAAAACTCCCAAATGATATATGCCAGCCTATTTTACAGGTGCTATTTGATAAGTGTATGACCTTGGTTATTGTGTGAACAGCCGTGCGCTTTCTTTTTTTTTGAAAATCCAGAAACAGACACCAATAAAGTTGGATTGTTGATTCAAGTCTTTTCACTGTTTTCTTTAAACAAATCGTATTTACAAACATATATACCCATCAAGAAACCAAAAAAAACCCTAAAAAGCAACAAAAAAACACAAAAGCGAAAACCCACATTTCGATGCCTCAAAAAACAAAAGAAAAATAGTGTCGAGCTAATGATCAACAAGGATACCAGCATGCCCTAGCCCTTGTGTTATTTAGCAGAAATGAAAGACTTGGGCCCTGCGAACAGGATTTGAGGGTCTTGCTGATGAATTCATGCACAAACGTTGTTGTGCGCCAACAAAAGCCGTGCGACGAAAAACGACTTTGTCTGCTGGAAAAAGAGTTGTTGCATTTGCAACAAAGTCAAGCAGGTTTTGACAGGTGTGGCATTTTCGGGAAAAGAAACTGTTGCAAACCACTTTTTTTTTTTTTTGAATCAAACATGCAGTTCATGTGCTGGTAAGACTTCTGTGATATCAAAAAAGTGATATATGAATAAGAAAGAAACCATTGTTTTTTCAATTCATTAGTGTTTCGGAAAACATAAACGAGCAGTTCTTACATAATGCAGGATGACCTTGTTTTTGTGAAAAGTTAGGAACCGCTTGGGCTAGGGAATGTATTGTCTAGAAACTGGCAAGTTCGGGTCTGCTTAAGCATATAAATGTGAATATGAACTGTAAATATGGATCAAGGATAAACTAAGAATAAACAAGCCGGTTATTTTTATTTTAAAAAAGTGTTTAAAAAAAATTATAGTTTCATGCTAACAAAATAGTATATTTTTAAAATATTTAGTTTGTGTTCAAATGATAGTGCCAAAACTAATATAATCAAAATTGACTTTTTTTCAAAACTAACTAGTTCAAACGGTCACTATAATTGAAATAATTGAAAAATTAAAACCAAGCTAATAACAATCTGTATTTCCCAATATCCCAAAATCTCATACTATGAAAATAAATGTTTTCTTTCCATGAAAAAAACTGAATAACAATCATCAAATACATGAAATTTTCTTTTCAAAAAATGTATATAAACTGGCCAAAAATCCTACTCTATTCCATTTTTTTTCATTCATCAATCAACATCTTTCAATAACAAAACCACAAATACAAATACAAAAAAACTTTTTCAAAATGAAATCCTTCAAGTCCATCACCCTTCTTGCACTTTCTGTTTTGACTTTGAACCAAGTCTCTTCAGTCACTTCTGTTGCCCTTCACCAAGGAAACATTTGTGGCGAAAGCCTTGATTTTGGCAAAAACTTTACTGGTGTCATTGTCCAGTACCAAGCCAGCATGGAAGTGCCTCCCCAAAACCACGCTCGCATCACCCGCTGCCTTGACGGCAAAAAGCGGGCTTACGACGCTTTCACTCCTGTTCGCTATGATCAAGACATTGCTTGGGGAAAGAAAATTTGTACTGGCCAAAAAAACCAAAAGTCTGTTTGTTATGTGCTTGCTCGTCGTGAAGTGACTTCTCATCGTAAGCTCAGCGTTTTTCCTCCTGGCGAATGGGTTGGTGGCATCTTCATGTGCCCTGGAAGTTTGCCTGATGACAACAAGGCTTGTCACAATGATAATGCAGTACCGCTTTGGCCATTGGTGGCTACCAACTTTACTCATTATGAAGAAGTCGTTCGGTCTACTCAAATTATTCGTGTGCCTTATCTTGTGTCATACAACATGGACAACAAAAAGGAAAACAAGTATACTCCTGTTGTCGAAATTCCCAAGAACTGGGCTGACTTTATTGACGTCACTGAAGATTACAACAGCCAAAAGACTGAACGATCTTTCAACCGCATTGCTTGGGATCTTGCTCTTGGATCCATCCGTATTACTTTGAAATCGTTCCATCACATCACTTTGTTCAGATCTACTGCTACCTTTGTAGATAAAGGAGATGACGACGGAGCCAGAAGAGCTGTTTTGGAATTGGAACCCAAAGTCACTTTTGAAGAATACCCAGAAGCATTTTCTCCTGCTCCCAGAGATGATTATAATGGTGAACAATACGATGAAGTCCAGAAACGTGAAAACAAGCAAGAGAACGAATTGTCTCCTGGAAACTATATGCGATTCTTGTATTCATCTGATTATGACAACCTTGACTATAAATGCCCCAAACCTTTGACAAATGACCAATCTGAATCAACAAATATCAATGATGACATCAACTATGGCATCACTGTTGACGCACAAGGCTACAAAACAAGATCATCCT
>JAJLVH010000823.1:0-14828 GCA_030570155.1 Magnusiomyces magnusii
TCAAATACTTCAAAATGGATTCTATTGTTCAAAACGCCGTTAAAACCTCTGCTCTCAACAAAGTTGGCGGAGCCCTTGGCGGAAGCAAGGGTAGTGAAGCTGCTACCACTGCCGCTGGCGGTAAGGGTGGTCTCGAAAACAAGGCCATCAACCAAGGCGTCGAATACATCAGAAAGAATGGTTTCGGCGATAAGGACATTTCTAATGCTGACAGACAACAAGACCAGCAAATCTCCAACGTTATTGGTGGTGCCCTCCACCGATAAACTATGAACACATGTTTATGGTGATTTTATTTAATGATAATTTATTTATCAAGGTATTATATCTCTATATGTTTTAATAAACTAAATATTTGAAAAATCACTGAAAAATGTAAACCGTTCCAAACTCAATCGGCTTGTAATCCAGCCAATCATATCGTTTTATTATTTACAATTAGATGTAGTCACGTGTAGCATCTACTGGCTCAATGTACAATGTATGTTATCCCAGCAATTACTATTGATAATACCCTAACCCTTGAGAAATACAACTTGTTACATTTTTTGGGACCTTTGTGTCTACAACAATACAATACAATTAGACCAACTCCCAAGAAACGCTAACAATGGACACCAACTAGTTTCCTTTACTTCATGCATCATAATATCAAACATATCTTACAATTCTTTTTTTTTCGAGCGTAAATCTACAACACACATTGGCAGTAGCTTGGACTTGATTTTAATTAATGAAATTAGACAATGATATTCATTAACCGCGCTGAAATGTTGATATTCTGTGTTGATTTCTTATTGTATAGATTTTCCGATGAACTTTTCTATTATGTTGACGATATCAAACAAGGTTTTAGTCAATGGCTACGCTGTTTAATATGAGTATAAATAGGAACTTGAAAAATTCGTAAAGCCAAGATACATTATTTTTAACTGGGTATTTCATCTATTTTGTCTTCAGTTCTTTTTATTATTTTTTTTTAATTGACAATAACTGATTTTATCGAATTTTCCAACTAATCGTTGCTGACCAACTAGAGCTGTATCAACAAGGCATGTCTTTGGTTGTTAATGCCATTAAGCCAGCAAAATTTCAAATTGTAATAAGGCGTATTTCAAATTTCATGCAATGTCCCATTGCCAATATTTTCTAATAGTTTGTAATAATTTCAGATACTACGTAAACATTACTATAGCTTAATATTCGAACAAAAAAACAAAAAGAAATCAAACTGATAAGCTAATATTCAATATTTGGCACTAATACACCCGGAAACAAACAAAAGACATCTCCATTCCAATAACAAGGTAGTTATCTCATCACAACTAGCTAGTTCACAACTAATGTATTCATAACTTATTCTTATCTCAACCGTTCTATTTTTTTTATATGTTCAAAGGGTCTAAAGTCTATCAATAACTTGTTTAACATTTATTGTTATTTCTTTTTAAAGTTTCATGTATGTACTATTGCTTTTTTAAATACTTAATGATTAAGATTCACAACGGGCACAATTTGTAAAACATGGTTCAATAAATGAAGGGGAAGAAAAGAACAAATTGAATGTCAATTGTGGCTGTTGAGTACTCAAATATAATACTGAATCATAAAGAAAAGGAATTTTATTGAAAAATCAATATATGTGTTCAGTATTTGCATTGTATTTCATGTTACTCATGTTTTCAAAACTATTTTATTTTTAAACTTGTTGAAAAAAAAAAAAACTATTTAATAACCATCGAATCACTTTCAATTTCTATTAAAGTTTCAGATATTAGATGCAAGTGGTAATTATCAAAACTTAATTTCTAAACGTTGCCTTTTCTCTATTTCTTGAAAACCATTACTTTGATAATTATTATTTGCAAACATATAGTTAAAATACAAATAATTATTCAAAAAATTTTTTAATCTTTAATCTTTTTTTAATTTCACCTCATAGTTTAATTTAGCAATGAAAATTCATCGTTTCTTTTTAATATCGTCAGTAACAGCTTCAATAATTCCAGCCAACGAACAACCTACAGATGTATTATCATTTCCAATATACGAACATAATCAACCTCATATATACTCCGACAATGTGCCAGACGGTTTACACAAACGAAGCGATCGAGCTGCTCAGGCTGGGCTTTTCAATAATGTAGCATATTATAGTATGCAGTTGGGAGTAGGTAATCCTCTCAGATTTTATAAACTTGCCATCGACACTGGATCAGCACACATGTGGATGAGTGCCAATCCTCAAATTTCTAATGTTCCTTATGACTACATAGGCGACCATGCCATGAATTTGACTGGAGATGCTGGAGTTATTAAGTATGCAAAAGGTGGAGTTCAATATCTTTGGGCTACATCACAGTTCAACGTTGCTGGACTTGCTGTTCCTTCTTTACCATTCGGAATTGCATATGGTGCACAAGAGTTTGGATCTTTGCTGAATGGAATATCTGGAATATTAGGACTGGGATATTCAGAACAAGGAAAGCCCAATGTTGGCGAAACGCTCAAAAACTATGGTTTAATTTCGCGAAACGTTTACTCATTGTCGTTGGCCAAGACGGGTGGCTCAGACGGATACTTGTTGTTTGGAGGCATTGACCATTCGAAATACCTTGGCAGTTTACAAATCCTTCCTCGAAGAAATATACCAGGCTTTAGCCGGAAATATTTGGCAGTCACTGTGAATTCAATTCAATTAGGATCGACAGTTGTTCCGATTAATACAGTAGCACCTCTTGATACAGGCACAACTTTGTCATATCTTCCACCAGCAGTATATCAACAAATATTATCATACTTAAATGCAGATGATTCCCAGTCAAGTGTCTATGGTGGACCAATATTCGACATCAATGCTAATGGCAACAAAGAAATCCGATTTAGCTTTTCCGGCACCACAATCACTGCCAAAGCGCGCGACATGATCAATCCTTCACCTAACCCGGCGTACAGCTTATATCCAAACAGCCAAAACTCTAATGTTGCCGTGCTAGGCATCTTGAATAACCACATCGTGGGAAATCTTACACTGCTTGGAGCATCTTTTTTGAAATCGGCATATGTTGTTTATGATCTTGATGGTGAGCAAATCGGAATTGCACAAGCAAATACAAATCCCGGTCAACCTCAAATCCAACCAATAACATCTTCTATTCCAATGAGACCGGCATCATGAACGAATTTATACATATATATTATTGTTATTATTTTTATTATTTCACAAGACTTATTTATTTAGTTGGTATAGTATTCATGTACTTTGTAATTAAATGTTAATTTGCTCATCTACTAGATTTCGTATGAGGGCCAGCAATCAATACCTGTCCCAAAGCATTGCTTTCGACTTGTTCTTGTACCGGTTCAGGTTGTGCTTTTGATTCATTTCCAACATTGATTTCAATATCTTTGGTTTCTGGTGTACCTTGGTTATTATTATTATTATTAGTATTAGTATTATTAGAAAAATCACTGGGTACTGAAGGTAATGCTTGATTGGTATTCATATTCACTTTGTTTAATGAAAAGCCCATATTGTTGGCATTTTGATGAGCAGCGGCGACAGCAGCTGGGTTTTGGTACATCATCATTCCCATTGGCATACCCATTGGCATCATTGGAATAGGCATCATAGGCATGAACGAATTGAATTGATTAGGAACCATTGTGGGGAATTTTCCACCACCATTAGTATTATTACTATTAGCATTATTAATGATGTTTTTGGAATCTTTGCTAGCTTCATTATTATTGATATTATGATTATCTCTACCACCGTCCCTTCTGCGTCTTTTGTTTCTGCGCTGGTTCTCCAAATGCTTTTGAAATCCGTTAACATCAACAATACTTGTTTCCTTTCGTTGTTCATTCTTTTGTTCATTCTTTTGCTCATCAGTTAATTCATAAGGTAAATATTCGATTGACGGTTTAGCACGAGTATACAAGACTTGTTTAGATGTCCACCATTTGCCCTGCTGCTGGCGGCGGCGACTAGGGCCAGGAGCAATGTAGGCACTAAGACTAGCAGGTCCTTTGGGAATGCGTTTCGAGCTAGGGCTTCGAGATCGAACGCCAGGACTGCGGCTTCTATCTGAAGGACTTCGTGACAAACTTGGTTGTCGTTGTCTTCTTTCTCTATTATCTCTTCTTGAGCCGGCAGGACTTAAACTGCGATTTGGGCTTTCAATGCGGTCAAATCTGTTGGTAGATTTAGAAGATCGGCGAGGACTATTGTTATTGTTATTATCATCACCATTTTCATCGTTACTTTTATAGTCAGAATCATCGTGGTTAGCACTATCGCGTCTTCTTCTTTTGCGACCAGTATCACGATCGTCATAATCATATTTAGCCTTTTTGTCTTCCTCTTTTTTCTTTAACTCAACACGTTTTTCAACTTCACGACGCTTAGATTCACGCGAAGTTCTTTGGTCAGCCAGGGTATCTTTTTGAATATTTCCCAAATTCTTCAGTAAATGACCAAACATTCGTTTATTACGAGCATTGCTGTTTCCATTACCAGGTTTAGAAGAAGCCACAGAAGCTGAAGTTCTAGTTTTGGATTTGGCGTTTGTATCACCGTAATCCAACACATCTCTAGGTTCCTTAACGTCATCATATTCGTCCAATTCACCTTTATTTAAACGGCGAGAAGTTGATTTTCTTGATCCTGATTCGTCGTGGTTGCTGTTGGATCTTGAAGGTTCGTGTTCATCTCTTTGATCATTACTGGAAGAAGAACTAGTCTTGAGGTGATTGGGACTAGAACTGTGAGAAGAAGGACGACTGGAATCATTTTTGTTATTGTTGTTGGTAGTATCTTTAGACAGTTCAGTAGGTGGAGTATTACTTGTTGGTGGATTAGAATGAATAGAATCCGACATTTTGACCAATATTTATACTTTTTGGCGACGCTGGTAACAAGGCTTAGCTCAATAGCTGGCAAAAAAACGAAAATTAGTGGCGATTTGCTTAATCAATGATGGTTTTATGCGACCAGAGGTGGTTATGCCGGGACAAGGATTTCTCAAGGCTTGGTGGCCGTGCGGTCTGTGGGTGAAAATTTTTATTTTTCAAGGTGGCAGTGAACGCACGTGATGAGTAGTAACTGGTGTTACATTATTGGTCACACATCGTGTAACTATAGCCGTATGGGTAGGGTAAATCCTTTTTTTTTTTTTTAAATCAAAAAATTTCAAATTTTTTTTTCAAAAATTAAAAACATTTCAAATACCAAAACTCAAAAATACCAATAAATCATGTCTGACGACGTCATTTGGAAGATTCTTGATGAACAGTTTTGCTCATTCAAATTAAGCACCGATAAAGCTCAAAAGTTTTGTCGCAATGAATACAACGTTAGTGGTATTTGTTCTAAAGAATCATGTCCATTAGCAAATGCTAGATATGCCACAGTCAGAAACATCAAAGGCAGGCTTTATTTGTACATGAAGACAGCAGAACGAATCCACACACCCAAGAAATGGTGGGAACGAATCAAGCTAAGCAAACGATACAGCAAAGCTCTTGAACAAATTGATGAAAACTTGTTATATTGGCCAGAATTCTTGAAACACAAATGTAAACAAAGATTGACTAGATTGACACAAGTCCAATTGGCTGAACGACGACTTGCATTGGCAAAACAAAAAGGCGATATTGAAACTACCACTGTCGCTATTGCACCTAAAGTTAAGCGACGAGAAAAGATTAGAGAACGAAAAGCGTTGGCGGCTGCTAAAATTGAAAAGGCTATTGAGAAAGAGTTGCTTGATCGATTAAAGAGTGGAGCTTACGGTGCCCAACCTTTGAATGTTGATGAAAAGGTTTGGCAAAAGGTTATGGATAATATGAAGGGATCACAAGAACAAGAACAAGAAGATGAAGAAGAAGAAGAGTATGACGAAGAAGAAGAAGAGGAAGATGATAATGGTGAATTAGAATATGTTGAGGATGATGACGAAGAAGAAGCTGTTGATTTAGAAGACCTTGAAAAATGGTTAGGCTCAAGTGATGAAGAAGAACAAATTAGCAGTGATAGCGATATCAGCAGTGATAGTGAAGACGATGAAAGTGATGACGACGTTTCTAATAAAAAACGAAAAGCTAAATCCAAACTTGATACCAAAAAGAAAAAGAAAATCACCAAATCAAAGAAACCCAAACGAGGCCATATTGAAGTTGAATATGAAAATGAAACTTCTGTTCCTGTCGCCAACTAACTTGCATTTTTCATTACCATTGACATTTTTTTTTTAAAAAAAAAAGTTCTTCATATTTCAGTTTTTGTATTTTCATAATATCCATTAATAAAACATTTAATTTAATGCATTAATTTACTAAATTAACACAAAAATATTAAATTACAAAAAATTTAAATAAAACAAACAAAAAATAATCTCCCACTAAGGGGCTCGAACCCTTGACATTTCGGTTTCACTGTAACCTGAAGGTCATAATAAAAGCCGAACGCTCTACCGACTGAGCTAAGCGGGATTATTAAAAGTTTTACGAAATCAGCCTAATATCAGGTACATGGAATTAATAAAAGCTGAGTTGCTGCATGAATGAAACAAGTTATTTGGGCCATTGGAACTACTAGAAGGAAAATAGGAATTGAAAAGATTTACAGATATGAACAATAATAAATAGATAAAAACAAAAAGGATAGCTAAAGTAGCTGATGTTATATACTTTTATAATCCTTGAATAAAATCAATCAATCAATGAAACAAGCCGTAAGCTTGATGAGCATCATGCAAAGAGAAACATAAGTGTTACATGATATTAATGCAGTCTAGGAATCTTTGGTATATAATCCAAGGGTATTCCCTTGAACTAGAAGGAATTCTTACGATACTTAAATATCCAACTTACAGTTTACAGTTAACTTACAATCAATATCTACTTAGGACTTTATATCAATCTAATGCCTTTTATTTTATTTATCTAAACCTTTCCTCAACCAGTTCCTAGTCCTTATGACACAGCTACCTTACGGTAGCTGCCACCTAGTTTAGTAAGTTCAGCCCATCTGGGGTTGACTTCTAACAAAAGTTTTTGTTTAAATTTATATGAAGAGTTGACAGAATCATCACTACAGTTTTTAGTGAAAACTTTAGCGAAATTTTATTGTTTTTTTTTATTTTCTTTTGCTTTTTCAGACAGCAGATAATTATTGTGATATATTATGATAGTAAATAACTAGCGTAAAACTGTATTGCACAATCGGGCTTTTTGTGGTACAAGTACAGCATTGGTAAGAAGCTGAGGATCATTGATGTTTGGATATTCATATTTAGATGGTTTATAACTCATGTATTTTAACAATTGATAAATGGAATCACGAAACAAATATTCAATATTTTCATCACATAAGCGGCCTTTTGATAGAATAGAGACGTTTTGAAGTTGAAATACTACTAGATGTGCAACAACGAAACGATTCAACATAAAAAAAAAGAAAAAAAATCAGATTGTTGGGTGCCATGATGTACGTTTTTTGTCACAAATTTATTGGTTTTACTAATTCTTGATTTCACGTTCATGACTTAGCGTGAGTGGTATGAATAGATTCAACAGTGATGTGAATGATGATTCTCTGCTGTAATATCTTTGAGATTCAATCTTTTCACAACTAGTGCAAGATCTAATTTCAAGTGTAAATTCCTTTTTATATGGTTTTTGCATCACAAAGAAAAAATACGTAAATTTATCTTCATTTTGCACATTTTCCAGCTTATAATGGCTTCTAGCATGTATAGAGCCATTGAGATCAAATTTGGTATCATTATTATTGGTAGGTAATGGCACATCTGATTGGTTATTTGCATTGTATCTCTTGGGCTCTTTAGAAGCAGATATATCTTTTTGTATGATATCTCCAATGTGTATTTGCATTTTGACTAGTTGAAGCAAACGTGGATTAAATACAGGAATGATACATGACCCTTCTATCTTCCTGATATTGTTATTAAAAGATCTTTGTAATCAATTGTTAATTCATAATCAATGCTATACCGAATTGTCCCGACATTTGTACATCATTTTGTCACGCTGTTTGTTTTGAAATGAGTGTTCAAGTCTCTTGTGTACAACACAAAAATCTTTACTAGCTCGTCTAAAAGCTGAACCAAAAATACTGTAAAATGTTGCTGAATTGAAATGATTTGTCATCAGAATCACAATCAGAATTGAATCTGTTTTTCTTATTACTACGAGGTGTAAAACATAAAGTAATATTATTTGAAAATCAAGACTTGGTAGCATAAAATGGTGCGTGATCAATATTGCACGAGTCATCATAGGTCAATATAGACTTTACCAGAACCGCAATTCAAACAAATCATTATTTTCTTGAACAAATTCTGAATTGATGTTGGATAGCTTGTAAGTCTTGGTTATTTGGTATGATACACAGTAATCCATTGTTATTTATAAACAATGTATAGATTAATAGTGTCATAGCTTTACCAATTGCTTATACTTTTACATCCAACTATATGTTGCGTTTTGTACACTATATGTTATTAAAGCTAATAGGTGTCAATGTTGAATGTTAGTAAGGAAAAGCATGTGAATTAAATATAAATAAAGTTGTATTTTTGTATTAACTAGACTAGTTTAAGATGATATTGCTGATAATGTGCTTTAATAAATTCAGAAAAATGTGAATCGCAAAACAATATCAACAGTATCAAGTATAAACCTTTTGACTACAATTATCAAATATTCTATTAATTTCCAATCGACGCCAAGGTTGACACTTGTTACTGCTTTTGAAAATAGTAGTGACAACTAATTGGTTAATATGTAACAAATATCAATTACAGGGTTCAGAAGCAGTTGCACACAACTGCGTTACATGATAATCGGCATATATTTCAAAACAATGCTATGTGGATTCTGTAATCATGGTATACAACTTGTGCTGTGCAAACTCAAATCGTTAAAACTTACTTGATAACGAAAAAAAATGGTTAGAATTTTATAAATTGAGTTGAATCCATTCAATCATTATAAATAAGGAGTTAATTAGCACAATTGGTAAAATGTTGTGATGATGAAACTCACTAATTATTAACAAGTTCAATTGTTTTAAACTGAGTTGTTTTTTGATTTACGTTCAGTTTTCAATTTTGTTTATATATGAGATACAGTTTTTTCTTAACAATGAGAGAAAAACTTAAGTAAAGAAAATGGATAGTAAGACTATTAAGAATACCAAAGGTAATGCTTATAAAACTAGCGAAATTAAGATTGTCAAAACTATTGAGATTAAGGGCATTACAAAAATGTAATGTTAGGATCATTTCGAGTGTTGACGTTAAGAATGTTATACATACGATTCTTAAAAGGGTAATTGTTAGCATTAATGTGTTAAAAGAAAATCAAGTTGTGGCTATCAAGAATAAGAAACTTAGTCTTCATAAGAATAAAAAGCACAAAGCTTAAGAAATTTAGCGAAATTGAAATTAAGACTACCGTAGGGCTTAGTGCTAAGATTAATGTGATAGTTAAATTTAAAATCATGATAAAAACTGGAGTTAAGAAAATGAAACTTGTTAGAGTTAAGATGATGAAATAAAGATCACTTGTAGTGTTGGTGTAAGTGTCTGAAAATGACATTAAGAACGTTAAGTAAATAGTAATAAGACAATGGTAAGTGATTAAGTTGAGACAAGCTTAACCTTTGACTAAGTAAATAATACTCTTAAATTTAAGATAATGAAAAATAATAAGTTCAAAATAATAAGTGATAATATTTAAGACGATAAAAATTGATGATGGCTGAAAAAAGAAGTTAAGAACTTGAAATTAAGAACGTATATTTAGTGAATTTAAGGCAGTACGCAACAACTGGAATTCAAAGCCATGGAAGGTATCGATGTCAAATAGATTTCAAATTTGATTGGTTTATTGTTTTGAAATCAAATTCATAACAGTTATTGATTATTGGAATTTCTTCAGTACAATTCCATAATATATTAAAATAGTTGACATGCTAACGTTGGTACCCGTTTCAGCTTGTAGCTGTTGGAATAATAATGAGTTTACAGGAATGTGGTGTAATAATTTTCGTTACAGAATTTGCCACATTTCTTTGAGAATTATTACATTATAGCTGTTACTTTACACTACTAAGCATTACCAAAGTCATTACCACACCTCTTAGTACACTTTTTCTTTCATCGTTACGGGTCTACTTGTATTACAACTAATTTGTTTACAATGTAATGTACACATTGTTTAAAGCGACAGTATTGTAAACCGGTGTTGTTACACTTTAAAAAATAAATTTTTGTAAATACTGTAAAAACCACTACTTAATATTTTACGCCATTATCTTAATTTGTGACCAACAATGGTTTTTTTGAATGAACTTCTGAGCTTTGTAATTTAACACTTTTCAAGATGAAATTATAAACGTAATATTAATCAATTAAGTCAAATATTCAAACAAATACAATGTCATTGTGTAACAGAGCTTGGTAAAGCCATGATATTTGAAATACTTGAGGCCTGGTAATAAAAGTAAAATTTAGTGTGTGTACGAATATTTACAACCAGTGTGCAAGACTGTATCAATTGTTGGATGGTAGATTTACAATACATGGTTTGTATGTATGAGTGAAAATACTACCACCAAATAAAGAGGAAAATTTTAGATAGCTTTTTGAAAAGAGAATATAAGAATAACAAGAATTAAATTAAGTTAAATTACCAGAGATTACAACAAGTTTAGTTCAATAACCAAGCTGTAGTCAATTGGTTTATACAAACGAAACATCACAATTTATTCTATTTCAATGCCTGATAATTGCCAGTCAAAAACAGCATTAGGTGTTCAGATTTATAACGTTGTTATTAACGAGACCACAGCCGAGACGATAAATATTAGACCCATAAAACTAACATAGCGATTGCAATACAGTACTGAAAAGGCATGGATTTTAAAAATCAAATGCACTAAAACAATACTGCTTGCCATAAAAGCAGATTTATCGTGACAAAGCGCAGTTCAAACTTTCCGCCCGGCCATTCTAAGCTGGTTGATAAGGAACACTAGTAGTCTTGTGAATGTCGAATAGAAGTTAGTTTATGTCCATGACAACCATCAGCCTTAAAAACAAAGCACGTGACTAACAAATAAGATCATGTGATACAATATGTATGAGATAACCCGTTTTGAAGAAACAATTGGGCTGCAATAATTTTGTGTAAACCAAACTAATTACTAGGCAATAACAGTTTGATCATCTACCAACGTTTATTAGTTTAAAGCAGTACCAAAACAAATTAAACCAAATATAGGTACAAGTATTTCATTATGTCATTTAGAACTGAGCTAGCCAAAAAAGCATTTTACAAATAAATCTGGCTTGAAAGAGTGAAAAATGCAGTTTATGAAACGGTTAGTGTGCTGTATATTGCGTTGCCAGTCTCACAGTTACGCTAACGTTTAATTGTCTCGCCAGAAAAAAAAAATCATTATCAAGATAGCAAGATCGTATTTCTCCATGTAGAAGATATTATTGTTAACCGTTACTTGCATTTGTTTAATAGGTTTTCTAAAAACAAAGTACATTTATATTTTAATACCTACCACAAATCAAACAATCTAGCATCTAATAATGAAAATGTAAGTAGTAATTTAGCAAAAAAAAAAAAAAAAAATCAAATTCAATTAACGTATTAATTTATAATACTCATTCATAGTAAATTATAAATGAATCCACAGTTTATTTCTTTTCAAGGCTCAACAATACTACTACAAGTCAATCGGCGATAGTTACAGTCAATAATCAAAACTGGAAAAGAATATTATTTTCCTCTCATTTAACACAGCTGAAAAACAATTGCATATTGTATTAAAATATCATTAGATCAACGGCATTTGCTATCACAATTTGAAATTATTTGAATTAATAAGTACGACAAAATCATTTCGTACAAATATATCAACTATTAAACAAATTTTAACGAAAAATATCTAATACTGTCAGTGCTGCTGAAAAAGTATTAAACGAGTCGGTACACTAAACCATAATCGACCAAATATAATTATGCCATTCAATAGTTAACTAACCAAACGTTGTATCAGTAACGCCCAATGGTTTGGTTCAACTATAGTATATGAATCTAAACACTGAAACACATACTGGTATTTTTCAATATAAACAGCAAAACTTTTTCAAAAAGTTCAAACCCATAAACTACGATGTAAACTTCATTGAAGTTCAACACTACAAGGAAATATACACTTGAAATAATTGCAATCCATTAATCTCCACAACATAAAAACACCTCAATAACAATAAATGTAAAACATAGATAAATGTAAAAACTATCACCAATTATTGGTATTCACTAAGCATCAAAATTCAGTTCAAAGCGATTATGCCAATGAATCACTATTATTTTTCCCCGTTATTTGTAATTATTTCTATTTTTATTTTTTTTTATTTTTTAAAGCCAAGCAAATGTGAAACCATTTTTCCATCTTGATTTCAATCAACAAATAATAAAGATTGACTTAATCCAGTCCCCGGAATCATTCTTTATATCTGTTCAAGAGCCTCGATCTCTTCCAGTATATATGAAATAGTGATATTTGTATTTTCGTTTAATGACTGTGATTCACATACAAGTTCAGAAGCAGGTCGTGTACATTCATTCTTATCATAAATGTCAAGTTGATAGTCACAACTAGACTTTTTATTGATTCCAAGTGGAGATGTTGGACGACAAGGAAAGTTGTTGTCATGACTGGGCTTATCACTTTTGACAACCTTTTCAAGAGTTATTTCGGTAGTGATATCATGTGTGTAATTATCAACTGATTCAGAATCTGAGGATAAAACAAGGCATATAATATTGTCTGATTCATTATTACTGATTCCATCATGATTTATAATTGTGTTGCAATCATAATTTGATTCATCTGATAGCGAACTGGAATCTGAACAAAAACCGCCTTCATTTTCAATAGAATAACACGGATTGAAAATGGAAGAACGCTGTGAAGACGGGATATGCTCAGAATAATCATCATTTTCAGATAATAGCTTTTCAATCAAATCATCAATCATTTCAATATTTGATGCGACAGATGAATCAGTGTTGTGATCACAGTATGACTCTAATACTTTATGGGCACAATAAGAAGAGGTTTCAAATTTGGTGCTGTCACCACACTTAAAGCTTGATTCTCGTTGCTAGAAACCAGATTGGTAATTATCAATGTCGTGGCAAGAGACCTCGATAGATGGTGAAACTGTTATTTCATTGTTGCAAGACTCTTTGGAGTTGTTGTTTGAATCGTTGATAGTGTCAATGCTGGTCATTGAGCAGGTATCAGGCTTGTCAGGATCGTTACTGGCGGATGTGTAAATATTGTATATTTTTTCAATTGAATCTTGATCATCAAAGTTGAGTGATTTTTCAGATTGAATGGATTCAATTTCGTTTTCGTTAATGTGGTAAACATTGTAAATTTCATGTTTTTCAGACTCATCATCATTGTAAATGATGTTATTGGTAGCACTGTCGACAGATTGAATGGTAGTCGCAAAGCTGTTGCTGCTGTTACTGAATTTTTTTTCAGTGTTGATAGAAGCGTCAAAATCGTTAGAGTTACACCATGTATTGTTTTGGTATCCAATTTCTAAATCCATATTTTGTTGATGATGGAAAAAGCATTTAACCTTATCAATTGCAGTATTGTAACTGCGTTTAATAGCCCCAACAAGCCAATCATAAAAGTTGCAAATTTTTAATTGCATAAAACCGAGTATATTGAAATTGCAAGTCCAAAATCCAAAGCAGTTGGATTTATTGCTGTCTGGTTCATTTGAAATGCCAGCCTCAATATCGAAATGATTGGAACAGGGTTTCGACATAAACACTATGATTTTGATGTAAATCGAAAATGATGCTTGGTTGTAGTAGACTTGGGTTAATTGTAAACGCTTTTGGTAAATGCTTGTGAAAAAAAGGTGTATTGAAACAATTGAATTGTTAAAATTTTAATCATACAAAAGAAATAAAATTTTTTACAAAAAATTGGGGAAACCCGAACAACATATATGAGTGAGAATTATCACAAGCTAATGCTTATATTTCCAGTTTCATACATAATTTGGACTGAACCTTTTATTCAAAAATTGCAACAATTGAATTGTGATGATAGCCCGTCTTATTCAAATAGCACAGAGTTACCGACGTTGGAAATAAAAATGGCCAAACTTGATAGTGCTTTGCATTTGGTGTGGTTAGGAGAGATGTTGCAACTGAGTGTCATTAGTAAATATTTGCAAATGAATGTGTATTATTGTCAAGTTCAAATTTAAATTCATTTTAAACGATTTGCTTAACTTTATGAATTGATGAAATTTAAAAACTAAGTTGAGTTAATACATGATCACCATAGCTTTCTTTCGTTAGAAATAATAATAACTCTTAACTGCCTAGAAAACGTATGAAACCGATAGTATCGCAATTACGATAAAAATCAAACTATGATATTTATAATTGACAATAATTAATAACCTTCTAAAATATGTAACCCATTTACATTTGTTGGCTTGTTCCACAAAAATAGTATGTAGCGTTAGCCGTTCAACAACAATTTTTCCGATTTGGGTAATATTTACAAATACAATTATGCTATCAATCAAATATATACTTTACCATCACATGTCTTTTGTCATGTCGTAGATTAGCTCAACTATTTATCAATGTTTTTCACAACTCTGTCTTAATCTGCTTACAAATTATTAAAAATTTCAGTTCCAAATTAATCAACTATACTACCTCTAAAATGTCCA
>JAJLVH010000824.1:0-14820 GCA_030570155.1 Magnusiomyces magnusii
TTGGAGTCTATGACCACGCCGCAACAACGTAAAGATTGGGCCGACTGGATTTATCAAAACTTGACGCAAAATGGGGACGGGTTTAGGGGGTCTCCTACACATGCCATTTTGAAAAAGCGTGGCAGCATTGATGCTGACGAAGAAGAAAAAACAAGTGGAGTGGTGTATGCTAGAAATGAAAACGATAAACTTGATACCAAAAGCATTGAATCCTACGATCCAGCCGATCTTTCTTCCACTTTCTTTTGTTTACACTCTTTGGCGATTCTGAGAGATGAGCGGTTACCCAAACTTGTGGATCGGAATAAAGTGGTTGCCTATGTTGCCAAATGTCAACGCAAAGCAAGGGGAAAAGGTTATGGCGATTGTTTTGACAAAAGTGATGAAAACAGCTATTTTGATTTGGATTCTGCTGGCTCCTTTGCGCCAAACTTTTCGCAGCTTGTTGATGAACCTTTTGGAGAAAACGATCCTCGTTGTAATTTCACAGCAACAAGTATTTTATACATTTTGGACAAGCTTTCGTTTGAAAATACAAACACAAGTGAAAAAATCGATATTGACGCTGCGATTTCTTTTATTTTATCTACCCAATCCTACGAAGGCGGTTTTGGAGGATACCCGGGCACCGAAGCACATGCCGGTTACACTTACTGTGGCCTCTCATCGCTCAACATTTTATTAGACTCTATCAAAGACCCTTTACAAAATAACAAGCTGTTGAGACGGTTAGAAAACGGAGCTGATTGGGACAAGGCTATAAAATGGGTAGCTCAGCGCCAAATTTGGCCAACTCAACATTTTAATAAAAACGTGGTGGATCAATATAGAAACAATAATGATGACGATGATGATGATGATGACGACGACGACTTGAAAATTGATGGAATGCATTGGAAGTTTGATGAAGAAGGTGGGTTTAATGGTAGAACCAACAAACAAGCTGACACTTGTTATAGTTTCTGGTCAACTGCTAGTTCTTTGGTTTTAAACCAATTGATTGATTCAATGACTGAAAACGCTCCTCTTTCTTCCTCACCACCTCACTTTTTTGATATCCCCATCAATACCCGTGCCGCACAAATGTATCTTCTAAACGAAACCCAAGATACCACAATAGGAGGCTTCAGTCGCGAAAAGGGTCACCGTCCTGATCCGTACCATTCTTTTTTGGCACTCACGGCGCTTTCTCTTTTTGACGAAGTTGATTTAAGCAATGGCTCGAAAGATGGCGAGGTTGGAAAAAGTAGGTACGGACTTAAAAGAGTTGTGCCGCATATGTGTGTGAGTACAGATAGCGTGGATTGGATCAGAAATGAGTTAAAGTGGTAAATTATTGATGATTCAAACTTGATTGAAAATAGATAGATTTGATAAAAAGTTATAGACAAAATTATAAAAGATTTGTTATATTTACGTTGACGATGCGAACAGGAGCCGGATACCGTTTAGAAACGACTGATCCAAGTATAAGCAACGTCGAATTACTATCACCACCAACAACAAACAACCGCGCAACAGCTTGTAAAGTTCCATCACTTCCTTGTTTCAATGGTCCACATCTGCAACTCGCTTTTTGAGGGTTCACGAAATCGACACGGATTGGTTTTTCAAAATCGATCCATTTAACAATTACATCTCCATTTTCATAATCATCAAACCACTTGAACCCGTCACCACTCTCAGGCACCTCGACTTGCACATCATTAAACGCAGTCACGCCAACCAACCCAACCCCATGATACTTCAAAAAGGCTTCCTTCACAGACACCACAAACGCATAAACGACGTGCCGCTGCCGCCGCGTCTTGAACCCCCGGATCCTCGCGTGCTCGCCCGCAGTCAGCATCATTTCGGCCAGGTACCCCGGGTCCAGTGCATCGAAATCCGTGCTTGCGTGTCGATGATGTTCCGACTCGGCTAGTCGAACTTCAACTAGATCGATTCCTAGCTCTTTGTCGCCGTTTGGACTCAAATCGTCGGGGTTTCCGATTAAACTGGCTCGGCTCGCGACGACTGCTGCAGTGCCTGCTTCGTTCGTCGCATTAAACATGACACCCGGATACCTGGGTTTCCCAGAAATCTCATTCTTTTTCTGTTTACCTTCATCACCGTCTCTCTTTTTCCCAACTTCAACGCCTTTGATTCCTAAAATATCGCCAATTGCGTGCTCAATTAACCTTCGTGTTACTCGTTTTTCAAATTGTACAAGTTTTTTGACTGCTTCCTTGGATTCTGTTTGTGAAACGGCATCAGGTGTACTGAACTGGGTCACGTAAAGGTTGATCATAGTTGGTTGATAGTAATAAACACCATCATCAACTCAAACCTTTGCATATCAAAAAAAAAAAAAAAAAAAAAAAAAAAAAAAAAAAAAAAGTCATCACCAGAAACACAACTCAAGCCAGCAATTCACATCAAAGCAATTAAAAATTAAAAATACAAATCATCAAACTACCTCTAGAAATTAAATCACCGATAATCAATTTTTAGACAAATCTCGTTCAAGATTTTTCAATCGTCCATCAGTATCCTTCATTGCATTAATTGGCAATTCTTCTTGACTCTCAAAACCTTCAAGATATTCCAAATCTTTGTCCTTCTCGTTACTAGGTCCAAACATCAACACCGACGTACTTTCAATCTCGCCTCTAGGTGTCATTTGGCTCTGAATCTCAGCTTCAGTCAATCCAGTGTATGGCTCAAACTGCTTCATTCTCAGTGATCCAGAATGCGCCTTCTTCAATTGTGACAAAAACATAGACTTGTAACTAGCAAAAACACTGTCCCCACTACTCGATTCATCCGAAAATTCGCTAGACTTGACTTTATTCAAACTCTTTTCAAAGCCTTCAAATCTTGCTTCATCAGACGCAGGCATCATAATGTGATTATTCACCACATTTCCAGAATCCAAACCAACGCTTTGGCCGTCAGACTGTTTAGACAAATGATTGTAAACATAGTTTTCAAACTCATCATTTCCACCAGAAACATATTTTTTGCCATTATCCACATCTCCAACTCTTGACTTGTTTGAATTGTATGAAAGATAATTTTCGTATGCACTATTTGGCTCAACAAATTCCATTGATTCACCTTGGTGTTCCTCTTCTTTGGCATTGTCAACTTCTTCGTTATTGTCAGCTGCACATGCATCGATAAATTCAACATCACTATCTTCTTCTTCTTCTTCTTCTTCGTCTTCATCAGAATCAGATACCAAATCGTCAAATCGTCTTCTAAAATCAACACCAATTGCTTCTCTATTTGGCTCATATTCCATAATGTCTAAATCATCCATTGTGTCTTCACTAGAAATATCATCATTCAAAATAGATTGCGATTCACGCTCATGTGTCATGTTTGGCTCAACTTCATCATCAAACCTTTGCAACGATGTCAAGTCTGAAGTAAAACTCTTTGGCTGAGACGCAAAATATGAACTTGTCAAATTTTGAAAACTATTTGGCTGATTACCAATATTCCCTTCCTGAATTGGTTTTTGATGCTGATTCTGTCCAAATTCTTGTCGCCAATCGTACGCCATCTTGTCATCAGTCTTCATATACCCCATTGAATTCACAATGATTGGTGAATTCCCTTCATCCTTCAACAAATCAAGATGAGGCGTATATGACTTGGTTTTGTTTGCAATTTTTGAGTTAAGCGAACTCTTAAATGACCTCGAAGACTTTCTTATAGATGTAGAATTTTTAGATGATACCCTGGAATTAACAGATGTTGAAAATGGCTTATTCTTTTGTGATGTTGATCCTAATTCAACCCCAGGAATAAGAAGAGACATACGATTTGATAGTCTCGAGTCTTCAGAATAAAAGTTTTGTCGGTTTAAACCTCTATTGGGTATTGGTAATTGGCTGTTCAAATGCGATTTTCCATTGTCATTACTTTGAGAAAAGGAATTGTTGGATTTGATAAAAGGATGTGAAAGCATAGACTCAATACTCATTACTTTAGGTTTTGCCTTATTGTAACTGTAATCAGGTTCGGGATCGACTTGAGTAGTAATTGATGATTGAGAAGCACAAGCTAAAGCAAACAACTCTTGGCGAACATCAAAACCATGATTTTTAGCATCAAAAATAACTCTTGTAGCGGCACAACAATCATCGAAAAACGGATATGACAAGAGTTGTGCCACTGTTTTCCGTCGATCAGGATTCCACTTTAAACATGACAAAATAATTCTATCCAAACCAACACCATGATGTGACAATATAGATTCAAAATGTTTGGGAGATGGTCCAACTTTAGGAATTGATATTCTAACCTTTTGAGCCAAAACTGGCATATTGCGCCAAGTACCAGCATTTGATGAGCTACCTGGATATCCCAAAATTTTGGCTTGTCTAATCAATTGGTCAGGTTCGTCTGAGCCAGGAAAAAGAGGTTTAAATGATGAAATTTCAGTTGCCATAGTTCCAAATGCCCATACATCAATAGGACATGAGTAAACACCTCTTCTAAGCAACAGCTCTGGAGCACGATACCATCTAGTTGATACATATGATGTATATGGATCTCTGCAATCAGTGTTTCTAGCCAAACCAAAATCAGCAAGTTTGACAATATAAGTTTCAGATTCGGTTGAAAATTCGTCTTGGTCATCTAAAAGTGTAATTTGAGTAGAAGTGGACCCAGTTAATGCCATTGGCAAACTATTTGAAGTATTGCGAGAATTTTGACCTTGGTCATAATGGTTAGAATAGTCAATAGTACAGTGGTCATCACAATTATCATGTTGTGATGCTAAATCTTTTCGCATTTGAATCAATTTGAAAATTTGCGAGGGTGAAGTTTGAACCCTAGTCACCAAAATGTTTTCGGGTTTAATATCTCGATGAAAAAATCCATTGAAATGAATGTGTTCCAAGCCCGCAAGGATTTGATACAAAATGAGTTTGACATTATCAAGAGGAAAAGAAACCTTGTTACGAGATTCAATCAAATTGATAAGACTCATATCCATACTTTCCATTACAATACTAAATTTTTGGACTGAAACATCCAAAAGCATTTCATAAGTTTTAACCAAGTTTGGATGAGGTGGAACAAATGTAAGAAAGATAAACTCTCTCAGTTTTCGACAGTCAGCCGGCGTACTGTAAACCTTTTTTGCAGTTTTAACAGCAACCTTTAAAAGTAAAAACACCAATGATTCCAAGTTAGTATTTACAAACTACAAATTTTGACAAAAACGAATAAAAAGTTCAACATACCAAAGAGCCAGGAATGCTCAACTCCGGAAAATCATAGACAGCTTTTGAAGTAGGAGTACCAAGATAAACATAGCCAAAGCTTCCTTTTCCGATAACTTTACCAAGACGATAACGATCATCTATCGAGGAATAAGTTGGGACATAAGCCCTACTAAGACTGGTTCGAATGCAGGCTTCCATAATGATGGTGAGCCATACAAAGAATATGTATATATATGAAGAATTGAAGTGATTCTATAAAAAAAAAAACAATAAAAGTAAAAGAAGAAAAGTGATATTTATAAAACAAGTGAAAAGTAAAACAGAGTAAATCAGCGAGTGGTGGTGCTTTGAACAAAATATGCATTTGCCGACCAGCTTCTCTGGTTTGGGGCTCTGTTTTTTTCGTGTAATTAACAACACAACAAGGCCGGTGTCGTGTTTACAGATCCCAAGATGCACCGTCACACGGGCACTGATTCGGCATACCGAGTGCAACGGCAGACAACAACCAGCAGCAAAACTCAATTGTATATTCAAAAACCACAGCGTCTATGTAAAGCCGCTGGAAAAGGCTTGTCTAAGAGCCTTTGGTTTGGAAACATCGCCTGTTACTTCGAAACTAACCAAAGTGTGTCAAAACGGGTATGCGGCTGTGCATCATGTCTATTCGTTTAAACACGGACAGTCACACAAACCGCTGATAAAGGTTGGTTAACAGTGCGAAAAAGTAGAAATGGATTAGAAACAAGATTTTGGAAATTTGATATCTAATCGTAAAAAGATAAAGATACAAAAAAAACAAAAATTAAATCAAAACACGTGATTTAACTAAGTTGCAACAATTTCTCCAACTTTTGTATTAAAATCCTAGCAAAATAAAAATTTTCACAACAAACTGGGCGTCTGGTGTAGTTGGTTATCACATTCGCTTAGCATGCGAGAGGTCCCCGGTTCGATTCCGGTGTCGTCCAAATACTTTTTTGCCGGCTTTGGCTTTTTTTTTGCTAGTTATTTGGCCATGAACTGGAAATCAGTCAATTTTTTTTTGTGGAAAGTTAAATATGTGACATGCTTTTTTGTTCGTTTTATCGACTCTGCATACTTGTAACATTTAATGACATTACATGTTTTTTATTATTAAGCGTTTCACGTGATATAATTTAAAAGACTCACGTTCGAATCCAATTTCACGCTTTCTTTTTCTCCAGGCATGCATTTTTGTCCCTCTTGGAAAACACTTTTTTTTGATCTTCAAAAGGGCCCCAATTTCTAAACTTTCTGGCGTCAGTCTACAATCAATCCTTTTCCTTCAACCATTATTGTTTTATTGGTTTCAATTTTTTTTTTTTCTATTTTGATATAAATATATTACTGTTCTTCACTATCCATCATTTATATATACTTTTATAAATTCATAACTTTACTATCTAAACATATAATCAACAATGGGCACTGTATGTATTTGGGTTGAATTAATCAGTGACATACTCTATCAACAGATTGAATCACTAACACATTTATTACTGCTTTTTTTTTTAGCTTGGTAAAATCGTTCACATTGGCGTTGATCTCGTTCTTGTTTCCGCGTTTATGGCTGGTGTTAAGAGATCAACTGGCCTTGGGTAAGTGCCACAACCAGTTTATGTTAGTTTTGTCTAAATGTTCAATAACAACTAACTTCAATATTCTTTCATCATTATTATTTTGTTTTTTTAGCTTCAAAACAAACAATGTCGAAAACAAAGATGCTCAAACCTATCTTCAAAAGTACTTGAATGTTGGCGAATGGGTATTTGACACAAGTGTAGCCTTCATGGGTTCATCTGACTATTTTGAGAGAAAGAGATAAGCATATTAATAACATTTATATCACACACTTTTATTACTCATTTTACCACATTGTTCCAAATATTGACACTAGAAAAGGCATTTTGGCTCAACAATGAAGCAGACGTTTTTGTGGTTTCTAAATAGTATCATCATATCTTATCACATGATGCCTATTTTTATGAATGTTATTGAACAATTCATGTCATTTAAAAAATTTAAAAAATTTAAAACTCATTACATTCAAATGATCTGGTATATACAAAAAACATTAATTATTAGAAATGACACTGGTATTATTGATAAAGATAAAGGTATCTAATCCAATCCGTCATTATTTCGTTTCATCTTCCACAGGAACCAAAACATTTTTTTCTTCCAGTATTTCCTCCAATTCACCAGATTCACTCATTGACACAATGATATCATGGCCACCAATGAATTCCTTATTAACATAAAGCTGGGGAATAGTAGGCCATGACGAGTATTCCTTGATACCTTGTCGAAGTTCAGAATCATCTAAAACGTTGAAAGCAGCAAATTTGGCAGGATCCACGCCAGTGTAGCCGAGCATTTGAATGGTATTACGAGAAAATCCGCAGGCCGGGGCATCAGGTGTTCCTTTCATGAAGAGAACGACAGGTGCACTGGCAACGGCTTTGTCGAGTGCTTGACGCATTTCATCAGAAATGAAACGAAGACCAAGTGTATATCGAGGAGAAGTGGTGCGAGTAGCGGCAAATGCTGGTCTGCTCTAATGACAATGAATAGGTTTAAATGTTAGTAAGTTGGTTGTATTGATCAGACAAGAGAATCAAAGACCGGAACTACTCACTCTAGCAGCAGAAAAAACGTTTCTAGCAAACATTCTGAATGTGTTTTTATCGGTGTCGCTTATGGATTGTCAACGATTACAATTGAAATAAATAAATAAAAAAAACTTGATTGTGAGAAATACCGATAGACGTTTTTTTGACCAGTCAGCAAATCATGTCGAGGCATTACTAAACTGATGACACCAGAATTATGTAAAGCATGATTCATGACTCAGTCATCAAACACGATGATTCAAACAATAAAAAACAAAATCCATTTTTATAATTAACTCTATCAAATGCCATCAAATACAAATCTCTTTATCGTTTGTGATTCTTTTTGCCATGTCCTCCAATTTTCTTCTTCTTTTTCTTTTGATCAAACTTTGTGAGCCAAGCATTTGCTCGTTCCAGTACTAACTTTTCAGTACCTTTAATAACCAGTGCCAAAGTCTTGCGCTGGTTATGAAGAATATTGACATAAAGTTCATCACGATCTGTAGTTGAGTTTGTGGTAGTAGTATTCGATGATGACGATTTACTCTTGCGAAGCTTTTCCTTTGATTTTTTGGCAAGCTTTGTTTTTTCTTTTTCCAACTCGTCTATAACTTGTTGACATTGGGCACTTGTAAGTTGACCATCTTTGTATCGTTGAGAACGTAAACTGAGAAGAGCTTTGAAAATAGATCTTCCTTGATCATTGAGCGATGAAATAGGTGATGATGGTTCATCCGCAATAGAACACATACCAGTAGTATAATCGCCAGCATCAAAACGACTACACAAGTCATCAAATTCAGTATCACTCATGGCAAACACATGAATCATTTTCACAAGCCCTTCAGATGGTATCCCGGTTGAGGTAATATATGCTTCATCTTCCCAAGACACTTGTTCTGGACTTGGTGGCATGTCATCTTCTTCTTCATCATCTGACATTTCTTCATCACTCGCTTCACCATTCTCTGCAGCAGCTTCTGCCATTTCTTCTCGCATGCTACGTAATGCTTCTCTCTCATCAACAAATTCCTCATATTCTTCGGGCTTCATTTCATATAAAGCTTCATAAAAGAAACGAATCCACCAAGCCTGACGCTTTTGAAGATTGCTGTCTCCTTTATTGGTAACGTATTCAGAAACTTCAGGACTCAGGCCAACAGTTTCGTAAATGTTGCCCCATAATGCAAAACCGTAACGAGAAGCGAGGAAATGATTGGAAAGTTCGCCATAAGTATTGAACACTTCTTTACCAGCTGGAACATGTCTGACTGTTACCATATCACAAGTATCTTCAAGATCCTCATCATCGTCATAAACTTCTTCATTTTCGTCATTGTCTTCATCATCGACTTCTTCATCTTCGTCATCATTGACTTCTTCATCTTCATCTTCATTTTCATCTTCATCGATATCTTCAAAACCGTCATCATATTCATCTTCTGAAACTTCAAAACTAGAACTTAAACCATCTTCATTCAATTCCTCATCTTCTTGTTCTTCAATTGGATCAGACTTTTTCGATTCTTTAGATTTCTCAACATCGGTCATTTTTTCATCCTCATCATCAAATTCTTCATCTTCATCTTCATCTTCACCGCTTTCGTCTTCTGAATCTGAACGACCTTCTTCTAATTTACTCATTGAATGTTCACATAAACCTGGCGAACCACATATTGGGCAAACTTGACTTTGGACCTCAAAATGCACATCTTCATTTTCAGCATGATTGAAAAGACAAGCACCTGGAACTAAAGAAAGTCCATGATAAACGTCCACATCAAATGCACGGCTTGCAACTGCCAACAATGAATCTCTATAACATTCCAGTGACCGATACTCTGGTTGATCAGCAAACAAATTGTTACGTTCCAAAAAAGGCAACACATCGAATTTATAAATTTCTGCAACATCGTCTTCTTCAACTTTAAGGGTATGATAATATAATTCAGTCCCGGTCAACAATTCTTGGTCGTCAGCGCTCCAAAAACGAGGATTTTCTTCAGCAAGTGTTGTTTGATCAACAGTTTCCAAGTACTCAAACCAAGGACTAGCAGCACCAATGCTTCGTTCATACATGTACGCAAGTGCAAGTGCAAGCATACCTTCGAAATCAGCATCGTCAATGAGATTTGAAATTCCAGAGTTTTTCGGACTCAACACAACTTTCTTTGGAACAATCAAAATCAAAGTATCTTTTGGTAATCTTTTTCTAGCAAACACGCCAATGCCTCCAAGCGGTGATTCACGTACTGTCAGTAATGAAGAAAACTGGATTTTGTTGTCAATCATCCATTCGACAAATGACGAGTACTTTTGCATCGTATTATTGTCGATAGCCATTTTTATTGTTTTTATGATTCGTGGTGATCAAGTCTGTGAAAATGACTAGAACGGTTCAAAAGTCATTCAAGTCGTTTTTTTGTCGACATGGAAATCAGGCAAAAAGTGTAGACTGAAAAAAAAATATTTTCAAAAAAGCGTCATCATTATGTCATCACATACAAATACACACACAATGAGATCACGTTTAGTATATTAATCAATCACATGATGTCTATTAGTAACGTAGCGATACTGGTTGGTGCAGTTCAGGATGCGTCAAAAAATTATATTATTTTTTTGGTCGGAAAAAAAAATTCAACTTGGAAAATTCGAAATTTGAATGCAAAGAAGTTTTGACATTGTCCATGCAAATAGGCGATTGAATCACGAGAACCATGACTACCGAAACCAACAATAATACCCGCCACAAGGTATACCTATTCAAAAACCAAACAGTTCCACATGATCCGTATTACGACAAGTTTAAAGCACATGGATTTGATCCTGTGTTTGTTCCGTTACTGAAACACGAATTTGTGGCAGAGACTGAGTTAGGCAGCTATTTGAGATCGTCTGAATTCCGCTGTGGACGAAATGCAATCATTATTACATCACAACGAGCCATTGAAGCTCTTAATTCGCATTTAGATGGATTGAAAAAAGAAGAAGAAAACGGACAAAACGAGAACGAAGAAAAAGGAGCATATTCATGTTTGTTGGAAAAACCGATTTATACGGTTGGTCCAGCATCAGAGTCTGCACTTAAACGATGGGGTTATAAAGACATTAGAGGAGGATCCAAAGCAGGAAATGGATTAAAACTTTCGGAAATCATTTTAGAAGAGTGTTTAGCACCCGGAGAAAAACTCGACGAACAACCTGATGATGATCAAAAGAAAGACAAATTTGATTCATTTATTTTTTTCACAGGTGTTACACGTCGAGATATTATACCCCAGAAACTTCGATCAGCACAAATGGATATTCAAGAACGGGTTGTTTATAAGACCTTGGCAATTGATAATTTGATGGACCATGTATTGAAATCAATCATGAATGATGGACTAGAAAAGACTAAAGAAAGCGAAAAAGAACAAAAGAACAAGAAAGATACCAATACAAAATCAGCATTTTACGTGTTTTTTTCGCCAGCAGAGGCTGATCCAGTCGTCGAGGCAGTTCGAACATTGTCGCAACAAAGACCAGTTCGATTGGCTGCAATCGGACCAACAACTGAATCGTATCTATTAGAAAAGGGAATGAAACCTGATGTAGTTGCACCTAAACCCGATGCCGAACATTTAGTTCGTGAAATATTAGGAAAAATAGCTTGATTGGCTTCTTTTTTTTGTTTTTTTTTTGTTCATTTTGTTGATACAAGTGTATATTATAGATATATGATCATTCTTGATAGATAATTAATTTTTGTTTTTGTTTTTGTCTTACATTTGACCAAAAAAGTACCAATTCAATCGGTAAAACTTCCATTTGTAAATGAAGGTTGATTCTGGTTGGTTCAGAAACATAATTACAATACTTACTGATATTACACTATTTTTCACCACCACCACTTTCCAACCCAAGCTACTTCAATCATATGCCCAACTTCCAAAACTAGCCACGGTCATCTGACATATCCTTCACGTGCACAAATCTTTGATGGATCTCGATTGTGTTTGATGCTTGTGTCAATCGTCAATATCTGGAAATTACAAAAACGACTGAAAATCACATTCAACCGTATTCAATTATTTTTAAAAATATATAAATATCAACTAAAAAAATAAAAAAACGGTATGTATAAATTTCAATCAACAGATAGTTTTCATCAAAATTAGCATAACATCAGGCTCACAGATCAATCGTACAAGTGATCGTCACAGGTACTCAAGTTTTTGGAAAAGCATTTGCTGAAGCATATATAATTCTTAATATCAATAGTTCTGCACTTTCTGCTTTTGGAAAACTCTGATTTAAATATAATTATTTATTTAATGTCAATTCTAAAGAAAAATATACCAATCTATGGAAAGAATCAAATATGAATTAGAAATACGAGGAGAGAAGTTTACAAACACATATACAAATACTCAATAGAAACAAATTGCATTATTGGATCAATTGTTTTTATTCAATAATTTGTTTTTATTTGTTGAGAATTTCAAGTAACTGCAAATACCGCTTTTGGTCGAATCAAATCGCTCCATTGTTCACAATTACCAAAACGCTAAAAAGTGCAAGGGTTAGGCCTTCATACCTTACAATCTCCACAATAATATCTGTTACAAAATATGTGACATTCTGAAATATACGCACATAATTTGTGGGAAACCACTTTGACGAAAATTTTTTTAATTTGTTCGTCTTTTTTACACTGACACCTTTTTTTGGCCACACATTAGTTGCTGTCGACGCTCTTCACGGGACAAGTCTTTGAACAGCCGTTAGATTCGAAAATCAACCCGCCGATCCTTTTCTGCTAGTGTTCTAGTTGATGTACGTTTTTTATTTGTATTTGAAGCTATTTTTTGTGGATCATCGTGTGTTTTCTATGAATCAAAAATTCAAGTTGAAATTTGTGCAATTGTTTTGGTGGCAGTGATTTTTTTTTTTTTTTTTTTTTTTCAGAAAAGCCTTGGTTTGATTTTGATTTTTGACACTCAAACTTCAAATTTCAGATTTCATGATTTGACTTATAAAGATCACCATCAACCTTGTTGTCAATTGCGTTTATTCTTGATATTCATCTAGTTGTTTGTGTAACTAATCATTGTCTTGTTTTGTTGGTTATAGCCTTTCCCATTAGAAAAATTTTTCATCCCCCACCAATTACACACATCAACAAACGACTCTTATTAGTTCGAAATGTCCAGATTTTTCCAGCAATCTTCCAGCGAAGAATCTTCTTCTGAAGAAGATGAAATCTATCAGTCCTCCTCTTCTGAAGAAGAAGAAGAAGAAGAATCCTCTGAAGAAGAATCTTCCGAAGAAGACTCCGATTCTGATGATTCTGATGACTCCGATTCCGGCAAAGGTACCAAGAACAAGTTTTTGAAAAACAAGTTTTTGAAAGGTGCTGCTAGCGATTCCGAGTCTGATTCCGATGATGAAGACAAACGTGTCGTCAAATCTGCTAAAGATAAATTGATTGATGAAATCGATGCCATTTCTAAAAGCATTGACAACGGTAAAAAGATCAACGACTGGGTTTTGATCTCTTCTGAATTCGACAAGCTTAACAAGATCGCCGACAAGGTCATTAAGCAATACTCTTTGACCCCTAAAAAATATATCAAGGCTATCGCTGATCTCGAAACTTTTGCTGCCGATACCGTCAAGGAGCAAAAGACTTCCAAGAAGAAAATGAGTAATATCAATGCTAGAACCCTTACTGCTACTACCCAAAGAGTCAAGAAGAATAACCGTGTTTATGCCAAACTCATTGGTGAATACAAGGCTGATCCTGAAGCATTCCTTGTTGAAACTGCTGATCCTGAACCTAAGAAGGCTTCTAAATCTACTTTTGCTTCTATTTCTGAATCTGCTCCTATTTCTGATGAAGGTTTCACTACTGTTGGAAAGCCCGTTGGTAACGCATTTGCTACACTCGAAACTATTATTGAAGGCCGTGGTAAGAAGGGTATCAACAAGGAAAAGCAGGTCCAGGATCTTGAAGAGCTTTTGGCATCTTCTAAACAAGCCTACATTCAAATCATTATTCTTTTGAGATTGATTCCTCTCAAGTTTGACCTTAATTCTCTTAACCAAGCCATTTCTGTTGAACAATGGAATAGCGTCAAAGATTACACTGTCAAACTTTTCGACATTTTGGAAGCAAACTTTTCCAAGTACCAACTCTCTGATTCTGCTCCTGAACCTGAAGATGTTGAAAAGGGTCTTGCTCCTCGTGAAGATGGTATTCAAGAAATTCCTGGCAGCCTTGTTGCTCTTGTTGAGCGATTAGATGATGAATTTACCAAATCTCTTTTGGAAATTGATCCCCATACTACTGAGTACGTTGAACGACTTCATGACGAAAACAGCCTTTACACTCTTATCATTAGAACCCAAATCTACTTTGAACGAACGACCAAGGTTCCATTTGAGCAATACGAGCCTCTTTCCAGAATCATTTCCCGCAGAGTTGACCGCATTTACTTCAAGCCTAACGTTGTTGTTATTGCTGCTGAAACTGCTGCTTGGAAGTCTCTTGATAAGAAACTTGATTCTAAAATCACTCCCAGAATTACTGCCGAAGTTCCTGAATCTTATGTTATTGATCTCGTAGCCAAGCTTTGTTCCGTTCTTTACAAGCAGCCCAACCCTGTTTACCGCACTCGAGCCATGCTTTGCCATATTTACAACTTTGCCATCAATGACATGTACTTTAAGGCTCGCGATCTCATGCTCATGTGCCATCTCCAAACCAATATCCATGGTAACGAAGTTCCTCTTTTGATTTTGTTCAACAGAACAATTATCCAAATTGGTCTCTGTGCTTTCCGAAAAGGTCTTATTAGCGAGTGTCAACAAACTCTTTCAGACGTTTCTCTTTCACCCAGATTAAAGGAACTTCTTGGACAGGGTGTGGCCAAGACTTCTGCTACTACATCTACTGAAGGTAAATTGAG
>JAJLVH010000825.1:0-14774 GCA_030570155.1 Magnusiomyces magnusii
ACTGCTTTCAATCGATTGTTTCTGCAAGTCGAAATTCGATATTTGTATTGAATGTTTTTGATAAGAACATTACAATCTTTTGAAACAATTGCATCCAAGTTGGCATCAAAATAAGAAAAATTTAAAGTTCCGCAAGTATATTCATGATCACGCAAATGTTCTTGGTTTTCACAAACTGCAAACCATGATGAATCGTATGTACGAGACACAGAAACCACAAATTCGTAGCCACTTTTGTGAATTTCCTTCATATCGTCATGAATAGCAACTTCTGGAATCAATTCAAAGCTTCCTCTGTAATTAGGAGCACTCATACCGCGACCTCTGTTGTTGCAGTCGAACAATTCAGCATGTAACAATCGATCGCTACTGACAATTCCATGTTGGAAAAAGTCGTCGCTTTTCAACATTCTTTTCAACACTCTGTTGACATGGATTGGTTTCTTGAAATCATAATTGCAGAGCATACACAATTCTTCATAGCTTTGAATGCCGTTGTTTCTCAAGTAATTGAATCTGGGATTAACAACAACACCAGTGTTTTTTCCATTCTTGGTGAAATATTTGTAAGGAACGCCAACGACAAGTTGATTATTAGAATCAACATTTTGTTTTTGTTGTTGAGGAGGAGAATCAGGAGTTTTGTCGGTTTCCAATGAAGAAGCCAAAGCTTCTGTTTTGTTGGAAAATGTAGTGTAAAAAGATATTTGATCACCAAAATCAGATTCATCATCGTCTTCTCCGGTTTCGCCATTTCCACTCGATTCTTCAGAATTGTAGCTGACAACTTGAGGAGACTCTTCGTTATAACAAAAGGCATCATTCTTTGGTTTTTCTTCATCCAAATTTTCGACAAGAGTAGCGTTATTCTTGATTTCTTTGATATCATTGATACTCTCATCAATAGATTCAGTACCTATCCAGTTACCAATTTCAATACTGGAACTACTATAATAAGAACCAATGTCAGACAACAGCTGTTTATCAATAACACTTTCATCGTCCTCTTTAACCATTTTGGTAGTACCTTGACCAGACAGCTTTTCCTTTTTCCAATTTTTGAAAGTTTTGTCGACAGATTTCACTGTTTCTCCAACCAATTCAAGATCAATAAGATGTTGATTAAATTTAAAAATGTCGACTGTTTTTCCAGGACTTCCAAAGGTTCCGATAGGTTTGTCGAAGCAAGAGAATTTAATAGCATCTTTGTCATTTAAATTCTGAAATTTTTCAGCATAAAAAGGTTCATTATTGAGTCTTTGCAATTCAGTTTCAAACAAATCTTTGGAAGAATTGGCAAACACTTGGATACCTTTACCAGGCCATTCCACATCCATATCTTTAGATTTCATAATCATGCTGACGACTGCAGAAATGTAGCCAAAAACCGAAATGGTGTGGTTATTCATATTTGAAAAAATAGTAAGTTTGGGCAAAGAACGAGAAATCCAAATAGAACCACCATGGCGGCCGTCTGGGCTGGGATGATCTTGATTAGGCTTTGCAATGAAACGGATATGTGTTTCGTTTGCAATGATTCCAACAAAAATGTCGTTAAGAGTCATGTAATTGACAACTTGACGGATCATTTGGATTTGATAAAAGTCAGGAGCTCTCTGGGGGTTGGTCAAGACTTGTAAAAGCTTGGGGCTGCTAATGTCGGGCATAACATAGTTGGGAGTTTCGTACAATACAAAAGCGTCAATTTTTGAAGCTTGATGGCAACCATTGACATTGAGGAATGTCTTAATACTGAAAAGGTACATTTCGGGATTGACAATTGTATCCTCAGGAGAAATGTGGTTAAACTCAAGATTGCTTTCACGAGGAAGTGTCATGGAAACATATTTGACAATATCCATAGCAAAAGAAGAAACAGATCGTGCATGGGTGTTATCATGAATGTAACCGTGTTTACGTTCAACTCGAAGTTTAGCAGTTATTTCTTGATTCATGGATTTAGAATAGTGTTGCTTCAACAATTCACGAGATTGGGCTGCAGATACAGCTGCAGCAGTGATGGGGTCTATAGGATATTTGGGATCATGATATTCCATAGCACTTCCACCATACTCCATTTGTTCACCAGGTTTGAATTTATAATTCTTGAAGGGAGAAAGAGTTTCTTGGTGAGGATCAGTGAGCCCCAAGTAGCACACCATGTGACGCAAGCGGTCAGCGTTACTTGTATAACGGGTAGCGCGTGAAGTGATCTCTCGGTTAACAAGCTCGTCGAACTCGGTCCACAAGACGGTCAAAACAAAAGGTTCCATTTTCAACCAGATGTTGGGATAACAAGTGGGTGCGACGAAGCGGACATCAGCACCGGTTCTGAAGTCGTAAACGTCTTCTTCAATAACGACTTTCTTATTTTTCTTGATAAGATGGCTGAAAAACATTTTGAAAAAAAAAAAAAAAAATAAAAAAACAAGGATGAGTAATAATAAGAGAAGGGTGTTATTAGCAGTGATAAGTTATCAAAAGTAAAGAATTGCTGATGATGAAAATGGAATAGAGAAGGGATTTTTGAAAGTTTATATAGAATTTCCATCCATGTTTGATTGTATTATAAAAGCATAATAATTGAAAAATCCATTTTTTTTACTAGCCTAGTTATCAATATGAATTTTAATTTTAAAGCCCGTCTAAAATGTACCAAAATGTACTAAAAGTATTAAATACAATTAATTTCAAACTAATTGAATAGTCCATGAGACATATTTACTAGCCATCATAATACCAATACTATTAGTATTAGTGATGATGCTGATAGCGTTGATTCAATTGTAAACGATATCCTATTTAGATCACCAAAAACAAAACTAACATCAACACAACAAACACTAATAGAACCAATACAAACCAAGAATAAAAAATATTTTTTTCTGGTTTCTGAAAACCGTTTCTATTGTTGTTATTATTAGTAGTATCGGTTTATAATTGGAACTATTCAATTCATGCAAAAAAAAAAAAAAAAAAAAAAGGATTTATCTTAAACAGGTATTAATTTATTACTGTATCAATTCTATCATTCTATCATTCTATTCAAAGTCGTAATTGTAGCAACTACATTAGTGGTACATATCATTATTAACATCACCATTTGCTATTTTAACAGGATTCATCATCATCTTCGAGGTTATAAAGATTGACTGCTTTTTTTCCTATACTCAGTTCACGATGATGATTAGTTGTAGATGACCCGGCACCGTTATTGTAATCGTTATCGCCGTTATATTGTGAATTTTGAAGGTTAGATTCCGGATAACTCGAAACATCATTATCATTCTCATAACTATCGTTTTCATAGTTTTCGTCTTCATCGCCACTCAACAAAAATTCATTGAGATAATCCAATTCTTCACCCAGCTCTTCATCATGACCACCATTATTGTTATTATTGTTGTTGTTATTATTAGAATTCAATAAACTGAATCCATTATATCCATTTCCTTCTCGAGATCTCTTGCGTTTAAGCCAGAACAGATATCCAGATAAACCAATAACAAAAATTAAAATCATGGATGCTGATCCGTACACCCAAACTGCAGTATTTTTGGACATGCCGAATGTTGGAATTTTTGATCCAAGGAACGTGTCTTTAATGGTATCGTTTTCATCGCCATTATCATCACTATTAGAGTTATTAGAGTCATTAGAGTCACCGGCTGCTTTTGTTGATGACGGAGCAACACTTGTACTTTCAACATTACTAGACGTAGTAGCATGAACCAATCCTCCAGAAGAAGAAGAAGAAGAAGAAGAAGAAGAAGTAGTAGTAGGAATTTCGCTAGAAACAGCAGACTCAACAGGCTCAGAAGACTCCATTTCATCAACTTTATCCATTCCAGAAAACATTTTCGCTTTAGATCCGTCAATAGATTCTCCCCATAACAAAAGTCTCCAATCAACAAGTTTCGACTTCATTTTCCCTGACAAACTAGGGCCATGCTCCACTGTCAGTTTCCATTCGCCAACACCGGATTCTCCCCAGTGGGCAACAGACATAAAGTTCCAGTCATTGACGCCAGCCCCCGACACGTCTTTTTTGCGAAGCGGCATGATTTCAGATTTGATACCAGCCGGACTCGTTAATGTCATTTGAAGAGCGCCACGCTGACTAGATTCTGCATTAACGTGGACTTGGACATGCTCCAAATGATGCAAATTGGACTTTTTCAAATCTTGCTCCGTAACAGTCACACTAAACTCGACCGGTTTCGAAGCTTCAGAAGGAATGTCTACATTTTCAGACATTGTAGGCACAAAATGCCATGACTGTGGGTTTACATTTTCCCAGGTTTTTGCACGTTCAACTATAGCATAAGCATCTAGTTTTCCAAACCCGTAAGCGTGATGAAACATTTTTCCCGATGGAGTTTTTTGCCAACCGTTTTCGTCTTCATTCACTTGGACCGCAGTCTGCCAAACCAAATATTGGATATCTCTCCATGTTAGGCGTGGGTTAGCTTCTAAAGCAAGAGAAAAAATCCCGGCGGCAATGGGTGCCGCAGCTGAAGTTCCGCCATGCGTTTTGGTGCACTTTTCATTAATATCAGTAGTATGAATATAATCGCCACTTCCAGAACTATAAGTGACGACCATATTTGCGCTACAGCTTTCTGAGTAACGTGGATGAGCACCTTTTCTATCGATAGCTGCAACAGTTATTGAATAAATGCTGTTTGTGTAACCATCAAAATTACAATTATCATCTAGTGCACCACCATTACCAGACGCAAACACGTAAATGTTTCCTTTTTCGTCACGACCGTTTTGGACCGCATTGAGCATTGCCTTTTTGACAATTTCGGGCGGCGCTTCCATAGTTTGACCATTATCGGAGGGACCCCACGAACATGAGTAAATATCGTTTTTGTCCATTGCAAAGTTGATTGCCAACGCTTCATCCGAAGGTAAGATTTGTTTGGACAGAATGCGTACACCGGCAACTTTTGCATGATACGCTATGCCTACACCACACGCGTTATTTTTGACGGCAGCTATTTCGCCAGCGCATCTTGTACCGTGACGGTCATCCGATAGTCTTGGCCGAGGAACAGGGCCGGGATCGTTGAAATCCCAAGACCCGTCTGCAAAAAAGTTGTCGGCCAGGTCGTCGCTATCAAGATCCAAACCGTCATCAATGACGCAGACTGTGATATTGGTTCCGGTGATATTTTGTGCCCAAGCACCTGTGACATTGGTATCATGGCCGGGTTGGATAGGGTTGTATAAATGCCATTGTTCGGGAAATATGGGATCATTAATATCAAATTGTTTAGCCAGATCGTAAAGCGTCTGAACAAATGAGTCTAATTTGCCAGCAGGTGGAACAAGACTTCTTTTGTATAACTGTCGTGGTTGAAAAACTTCAAGTGATTTGACGCCGGTACCAAGTAAACGACGCTTTAAGTTTACATGTTGTACAGATCTTTTGGATAAAGGTAAATATTTTGCATGGTAGCCGATATCAAATAACATTTCGGTATGCTGGGTATCGTTTGGAACAGAGAAAAGATAATGGTTTGGAACCGATTCAATTGGTTCTTCAAAAATCCAAGAAGCAGGGGTATCATTGAATGATTTGAAATGGGTAGATATCTGAGAAGGATCGAATGAGTTTGGATCTATTTCGACAGCAAAGTATATCCGATTCTCTAAATCTTTAGGAACGGTATTTGGTAATGCATGCGCATAAGAAAGAGCTAGTAATAGCAGGTTTAAATAGTGTAGGTTCATGATGGTATTAGAATTTACAATTCAATATAAATTCTGGTGATGGTTTAAACTGGATGCTTGATATTGACAATTCCAATTACTTGATACTATTATGACTCCCAAATACAGGGTAACCTTGAATTTTTCACAGTTTGGACAATATTGTACAATTTACAATTATGTAATTTTTTTTTTAAAAAAACGTTCAAGACCCATTAGATCGAGAGCTTGTTAGAATATTGAGTATCGGAATTGCTGAAAGGAAAGAAAATGCAAAATTTTTAAACTAAGAAAATATAGAAAAGGTGAAAATATAAAAAAAAAGAAGAATTTAAATAAATTTGCTCATATCAGCCATAACCATACCGGCTACAGCAGCAGAAAGTAACGTAGAAATGGCACCAGTGATGAGAGCCGAAATGACCAATTTGGCAATGCTTCCTACACGGGTAGGAGCAAGGGCACCAAGAACACCGATGTTTGTGCCGACAGAGCCAAGATTGGCGAATCCACAAAGGGCATATGTAGCCAGCATGCGGCCACGAATAGACATGTTGGCGTATTCCTCAGTTTGGAGCATGGAGTAGCCGACAAACTCGTTTTGGATGAGTTTGATACCAACCAACTTGGCAATCATGTACAACTCATTTCTAGGGGCGCCAAGTAAAAATGCAACAGGATATAACAAGTAACCAAGAATCATTTCAATAGTGAGATCTTTGATATTCCAAAAAGCAGCAAACCATCCAAGAAGGGCATTGACAAGAGCGACCAAAGCAATAATACAAAGAAGGTTTGTCAAAATTAAACCAGCGACCTTGAGACCGAGCACAGCACCATTTGAGAAAGCGTGAAGAACGTTATGAACTTCTTCAGCATCTTCGTCTTCAGGAATGACGCATCGGTTAGCAGTTAAAGATTGTTCGGTTTCGGGATATCGTAATTTAGAAGTAGCGAGAGATGCAGGAATAGACATGACACAACTACTAATTAACGCTTGAGGGTTGACACCCATACCGATATAGGCCACCAAGACGGAGCCTGCAATAGTAGCGAAACCTGAGGTCATAACCTGATGGATTTCTGCGTCGGTCAAATGAGGAACAAATGGTTTAATCAAGACGGCGGATTCACCTTGGCCAATGAATGGAGAAGCGGCGGCTACAACTGCTTCTGCACCAGAAACGTTCATAGTCCAAAAGAAGAAAGCAGCAAATTTGCCAATAGCCCATTGGATAACGCCCCAGTAGTAAAAGATGTGGACAAAAGCGATAAAGAAGATGATGGCCGGCAAGACTGAAAAGAAAAAGTATGTGTTGTGAGAGATTTCAGTTGTTGTCAAAAAGGCGACACCATTTTCAGCAAAGCCCAAAAGAAGACGACAAAGCTTTGAAATGAAATTAAAAATATCATAACCACATCCTGTTCTGAGCACAAACAAAGCCACAATGAATTGAATAAGCATGCCAGAAATAACGGTTTGCCATTGAATGACCTTTCTGTTATTGGAAGTAGCCCAAAGTGCAAAGATGGCAACACAACAGCCAAAGAAAGAAATAGCACGATCAGAGCGTTTAGAGCCTTCAGACTCCGGAGAACAGAACGTGCCAACAAGAATAACAGCGACAGTACCGAGAGCGGCGGCAAGAAGTCTAAAACGCTGAGGAATGAAACTGATGGCACGAACAACGGTGTTTTGCCAAGCCCAATTGGCCCAGACCAGAATGAAACGAGTAGGAGCGTAGAAGGTGATGATACGGAGCATGATGAAGATCCACAGAATAGTTGGAATCAACCATTCGTGACGATGCTTTGTTTGAGCAACAATCGAAACCCACCAAGCAGTAAAGAACAGCCCCCAAAACGAGTGGTTGATCCAGCGATGTTTTTTCAAAAAGGCCAAAACCAATTTAACAGGAGACTTTTGAGCAGAATCGACAGAGCCATCGTCTCTGCTTTCGACGATACTTTCACCGCGTTCTAATTTAGCAACGTCGACGGATATAGGGGAATCTTTTTCGATTTTAGAATTTGGACTGGATGACTTTTCATCATCAACGACATATTGGGCAGGTTCAAAAGAAGCAGAGTACGCACCAGAATGTCTAGGAGCCGAGTTGACATCGGCGTAAATTTCTGGAGACTTTTGGGCACTTTCAGCGTGATGGACATGTTTATGAAGATGCTGGTGTTGGGGTTCTAAAGCTTCATCGATATGAGTATGATGCTGGTTGTCTTGGATTTGAGCCAAATGTTGTAAATGATGAGGATCAGACATTTTTTTAGTTTTAGTATTTGACTATTTATTAATTAATTGATTGATAATGATTATAATCAATAAAGAAGGAGAACAAAAAGCGAATCTGATTCATGATGAAAAAAAAAAAAAAAAAAGAAATAATAATTTAAAATTTTTTTTCGAGGGCTTAGTGCAAGACTTTTATAGTTGGAGCCATGCTGCATCAGACAAAACAGATGATTTCATGGGTTTGATAACGCATTTGAGTTTAGATTTTTGTTTCTTACTTTTATCAAATTTACGTTTAAATTTATAAGTTTGTTACGATTGTCGAGGATTTGTCAACTTCGACAAAGCCATGGACGTAAACGGAAATGAATCACGTTCAACCAACCTTGATTCTAAATTGACCAATCGACGAATCAAGAAAATGAATCATTTGATTTTCGAGAAATTCGGATGCATGGAAACGATTCCTTTTTTGTCGGTTTTGTTTTTTGGTTTTGTGAGCTGTGAATTTACAATTGTATACCAAAAGTCACAGTGAAGACGTATTTTTACTATTTTTATTATTATTTTTAATTTCTGAAAGTTCAAAAATCAGAGCATTTTGATTTCTTAAAAAAACCAACAAAACTGGCTAAAATTCATCAAAAGAGTAAATGAGAAAGACGGAAAATAGTTTTTTTTTCAATTTTTTTAAATTTTTCAATTTTTTTTTAATTTTTTTTTTTTTTTTATCCAAAATTTTTCACTTTTTGTTTTTCAACTGTTGCTGCAACCCTTTTAGAGCCGTAAAATATTGAAATAAATCCGGAATAACCGTTTTTTAATTATTTTTATTAACAAGAAACCAGCAGCCGTCATTTTGACTGCTAATCTATTAATCTACTAATTTAACAGCGCATTTTTTTCTCAACCAGCTCCAAGCCGCACCACGGTTATGCAGTTGCTGAGTCTTCGTGGCCACCAAAACGAGGATGACTCGTGCTTTTTTTCGCCTGCCAGCTGAATTTGGTGACGAACAAAATAAAATAAAATTAAAATTAAATTAAATAATGAAAGCCCGCCGGGTAAATACTTTCCCGCTGCTAAACACTGACCCGCCGGTTCGTCACCTGCCGCGCTGTAGTCTGTGCTCTAACCCATTGTTCTAGAACCCCATTTGCTCTTATCTCCGTTATCGATAAGCGTCTGTGCATTTTGTACATGTTTCTACATCAGCCAATCATGCTTCGCTTTCTGCCTCGCAATCGCACGTCTTGCAACTTTCGAATCACTTCCTTGAGCTTGGCTGGACCTCCCGCCTTTTTATCACCGTTGCAGTACTGCGAGTATCCGTCTAGCAGCCACTGCGAGTACACTTCGCTGTTCACCGGATGCGTACTCGCAACTGCTCTTTCCAGAACGTACAAGTCGACGGCTTTGTCTTCGGCAAGGCTCGAGTTGCTTCCCAGTCCAAAATCAATCAAAACCGGCTCTTTTTCGTTCTGGTCTCCAGTGCCTTTGTTTTCAACTGGCCGAAGCAGAATGTTGGATGTAGTCAAGTCTCCATGAACAATGTCGTTCATGTGCAGTTTTCCAATCTCTTCTCCAACTCTTTTAGTCAGTTGCTCAACATGAGATTCCCGTTCTTTGTCCAGTTTCGAAACAAAGTCTTCTCCGTTTTCTTTTTCGTAGTCCCAAATCCAGTTCTTCAGTGATCCTCTCATTTCTTCTTTAGTGTCTTTTGCCTCGCTATCGCTGGCTGTGGTATTCTCTCCTACTATGTCTTCCATCCAAATAATTCCTCTTCTGAAATCAACATGCACCACATCTGGAACATTCACTCCAACATATCCAAGCTTTTGCAGCAATCTTGCTTCTGCCAATGTACGATGTTTGGTCAATTGTGCATCTAGTGTTGGATGTCGGTATGTCTTGGGTGGTCTATATTTGATAATGTACGAGTTTTTGTTATCTTTGTTTTCACTCAATCTTGATGGATCTGATACCAAAAGCTGTCCCAAATATGGATGAACATTTGTTCTATAAACAACTGCCTCGGCACCCTGTGACACGCGGGTGATTGGTATATACGGCGATATTATGTCTTGTAGCTGCTTTTCCAATATTTCAGTCATTTTCTTTCTTTTTTTGTAGTTGCAAACGAAATCCGCTTGAAAATGTTTTTTTGCTGCAATTGAAAAATTATACCTGGGTTAGGGCGCATTACTAACCATGACTAATCTCTGACACACCGGCTCGATTGGGTAAATTTCTCTTTTCTCTGCAAATCCACAATTTCCTTCTTTTTATTTTTTTTATTTTTATTTTTTATTTTCTGACTTTCAGATGTTTCATTTTTGACCAAGTTTGTGAAACCTCTTTCAAAGTTGTTGCTTATATTTTTTATTTTTATTTTTATTTTTTTATTATTATTTTTTTTAAGCACATGCCAATGCCGGTTTTCGTAGTTTGCTTCTTTTTTAAACTTTAACTTGCTGAGTTGATGCTTGGTGAGCGCCACTATTGCATCAAAAACAGTAATCGCCATTCCATAACCATTGAAAAGACCACTCGTAATCCCAAAACTGAAGCCAATTCTTTATCTTTGATGTAGCCAAGCAAAGGCCGTTTCTGATTTGCCACCTCTTCTCCAAGTCCATTATTTCCATGTTTCAAAAAAATAAATAAATACAATTCTTGCTTTAAACCTTTTAAATGACCTTTCAATAACATTTTATTCTCAAAAAAATGAAAAACATCCATCTTCTGCTTTTCTTACTTATACCCATATCGTTATCGATTCCTGTTGATAAGAGTCCACAGCGACAAACATCATCTTTGGATTCAGCTCCCGTTTCATTACCATATTCACCAAATACCTTGTCAAGCCATCAATGTGCCGATATTGTCCATGCGTCCGATAAATGTCTCTTTGTCAATACCTATTGCAAAGAAGAACATCTGGGCTTTTTCAACTACCTTGAAATCTACTATTGCTCTAATTCACTACCCTTTGCCATCTCTTTTATAATATCCGTCATTTTATGGCTCTGCACTCTCTTCATGGCCATAGGAATAGCTGCCTCAGACTTCCTCTGCCCCAACCTTAATACCATTTCTAAAATGCTTGGGCTGTCGGAATCTTTAGCAGGCGTCACCTTTCTTGCTTTTGGTAACGGATCGCCGGATGTGTTTAGCACTTACGCCGCCATGAAAATCGGGTCTGGCTCTCTGGCGATTGGCGAACTCATTGGTGCGGCCTCGTTCATCACGGCGGTTGTTGCTGGTTCAATGGCAATCATTAGACCCTTCAAAGTTTCTCGTCGATCTTTTACGAGAGATATTATCTTTTTCACCGTGGCCGTTTGCTTTTCAATGTATTTCATGTCGGATGGAGTTTTGAAACGTTGGGAATGTTTTGCAATGCTTGCTATTTATGCTGTTTATGTCGTTTTTGTTGTTAGTTGGCATTGGTACAAAACTACAAAAAGAAGAAAATACCTCGTCGAAATGCGTGCGCGCGACTTTTATACCGAAGCTGGCCATGAATCTCGTATAGAAGAAGATGAAGAAATACAAGATGAAGCTTCAATACTTACTCATGGTTTAGACATTTCGGCTTTTAATGCAACTTTAGAAGAGGATAATCCGCCGCCACAATCCGAAATGCTGTTGGACCCGCATGGGATTTGCTTTGCTTCAAAAGCGACTTCACCAAGAGGCAGTGTTTCAGACCTTCCATTAGCTTCTGTTCCTACCTGGCAAGAACAACTAGAAGATGAGCAAGAAGAAGTGTATGGAGAGTTGACTAGAGGTATGAGACTACGACCACAAACTACAAACCAAGCACTATCTTCGTCTTCTTCAATGGTCTTGAACTCGGCCACAACAGGAATTCATGGCTCACACACACCAATTACTCCAATTAGACCTTCATTGTTTGGTGCCTTGGAATTTCGCAATGTTTTACAGCAACTTCAGGGTTCCAAAAGTTCGCATTTCAACGTTATTCCACTCACGCCACGGCCACAGGAACCAACCGTTAATGATGAAGAAGTGGGATTATCTCGATCATTACCATCGAATACAGAATCGTATCTTCAAATCCGACTTGAAGATGATTTACAACAACAAAAAGATAATGAATTATTAAATACCAATACTAATAATCGCCGTACGTCTGATTTCGTAGTTAATCCTTCACATTCTATTTTCCCCCATCACCTTACGCAAACTTATGGGTCAAATAGTAATAACAACAAATCATGGTCAAGTTTGCCAATAACAGATACGTCAAATGGATCGGAATCTTTGTCAACTAATACCAAAGTGAAGCCTACCTATAAATTGTTACCAAAACTTCAAATTCCTCAATTGGTAATTACGGAATCTCCAGATTTACCATCTCAAATTATACCTTCGTTACCTATATCTCCTCTCAACAACAACACCAACAACAGTGAAGACTATTTTAATCTTAGAATTCATAACAACGGTTCCAAATCTACACTCGGAAGTAATACTTCGTTATCACCTATATACCGATACACAAAAAGCCCAAACAGCAACCACAGTTTGTCGCCAGTTTCTGGAAGAAGTACGCCTGGAGATATCGGTTCTCCAACATTAAGATTGCCCATTTCCAGGTTATCGCCCAGCTCGTCTGTGATTGATTTTGGAAACCAGTTGATTGCAAATACAGATCCAGAGACTGCAAGTCTGATTGACACGATTCTTCAGCAAAATGACATGGACAATATTAATAGTAACGGCAACAGTCTTAATAACAGTCGTCGGAGTAGTTGTGTTGATGTTAATCAATCCAATCAATCGGTATCATCAGTTCCCAGATCTTCGTATACTACCAGCAATAACCAACCTCAACAAGGATTCATTGAAAGATCATGGCCCTCACGTTTATTATCTAAATTAATACCTCCCATTCCAAACAGATACCGACCAATTTTTGAAACCTTGTTTCCTTCATTAATAGGTATTACACACAAAGGTTGGATCAACGTTATCACGTCATTATCTTCGGTTCCTGCCATTTTTTTGTTAAACACGACTGTGCCAGTTATTGAAGTTGAGACGATGGAAAAGGAAGATGACGGAAGTGTCAGGTCGACACGGTATAATTCAACAACCAGTTTTCAAAATGGTAATGAAGGTGGTGAAGGAACTGAAATATACCGTGATGAACCTCAAGTGTTGAATTCGAGTGATTGTCAAGATTCAACATGCAAATTGCCAGCTGTGAGTGAATCAGAATATTTGGATAATTCAACAAACACTTCTTCACGACCTTCACCCGAAAGTTTTGGTCAATCGTCACAAACAAATTTACAAAATCATCATAATGATCCATATTTGTTTCCTCATACTCATCATCAATCTTACGTTCCTATTAAAAAATGGCTTCTTGTTACGCAATCCATTTTAGGCCCTTTATTTGTATTTATATCCAACATGGATAATGACAATGACGATACCTTTACATCTTCTATATTTTTTACAATCCTCTATTCAGCCGCCGTTTCTTTAACTTTACTCTCTCTTTTAAACCTGTTTGTCAAGCACCACAGCCAAGCACCAACATACATCCAATTCGTTTCGCTGATCGGCTTCGTGATTGCCATAAACTGGATTTCAGTCGTCGCCAACGAGGTCGTTGCCGTTTTGAAAGCCCTGGGCATCGTGTTCCACATCTCCGACGCAATCCTGGGGCTCACGGTGTTTGCGGTCGGAAACTCGCTCGGCGACCTTGTCGCAAACACGACCGTGGCCAAAATGGGGTTCCCGATGATGGCGCTTTCTGCGTGTTTTGGGGGCCCGATGCTCAACATTTTGGTGGGCATCGGGATGTCTGGGCTATTAGTGATGCCGCCTAGTTCTAAACTGAAAAATCAGTCGTCGTCGTCTTTATATTCGCAAAACCCGATAATTAATTCAGGTAAACATTACGGAATAGGCGATGGCCAATATAATCTCCAGATCTCTCATACACTCGTAATATCCTCAGTTACATTACTCACCACCCTACTTTTTTTGTTGATCACCATTCCTCTCAATAAATGGAAAATGTCACGAACTATTGGAATAGTAACTGTGTCGTTTTGGGTTATTTCGACAGTTATCAACGTGATTGTTGAAGTTTTTGTTTAAATATTTATTAGTTATTATTATTGTTTTTTTACATATGAGTTTCTATATCTACTTGAAAATATTCCTTGACCGAATTATCATTTCCGTGTCCGTATTCAAATGAAGATACCGATTTATTCAACAGTGCAACCATATAAATATGAGCAAGATCTTTTGTTTCGTTATCTTCAAGTTGGGCTTCTTTTTTGATTTGGGAATAAAGCGTTTTGATCAAAAGAGTTGGATCGTTTTGGCGTGGTTGTGATGACGATGATGGTATAATTGAAGATTCTTTGGGTTTGGTGCTTGGTCTGCCTCTTTTCTTTTTGGCAGGTTTGGGTGGTTCGGTATCGTTGTTTTCATTGCTACCACCATTAGCTTCACATTCAACTGTACCATTTCTAACTGTGTCATTTCCAACCTGGTTGTTTCCAAACACGCTCGATTCAGACGAGACTTCAATCACAAACTTGAGATACTCGCGCCACGCATAATAACTTTTCGGAAACAAAAAGACGGTTTTCTTGAACCCGGCGATTGCGCGTGCTTCGAGGCCAAGCCATGTATAATAAAGCTTTGACAAATGCACGTTTAATGCTGCCAAATCAGGGCCGTTTTCATTATCGTCATTGTTTTCATTATTTTCATCAGCAGGCTCGTCTTGCTTTGAATTCTCCATTTG
>JAJLVH010000826.1:0-14773 GCA_030570155.1 Magnusiomyces magnusii
TGAGATATCGCAAAGTTTCGGATTTAACAGGAGTCAAACTAGCAGGAGGATCATCTTTCCATTCCGGACCAAACAGTTCGTCAAGAGCTTTAGGTTCAATGACGGCGCCAGATAAAGTGTGAGCACCCATTTCCGGAGCCTTTTCAAGAACGACGACTCGTAACTCGCCAGACCCGTGTTCGTTATCGAGTTGCTTGAGTTTGATAGCAGCTGCCAAACCGGCAGGTCCGCCGCCAACAATACAAACGTCAACTTCGTCAGCTTCTCTTGGTTCAGTCAAAAGAGGATCGATATCCTTTTGTTCTTGAGGTGTCGCATCGGCAATAGTAGCAAAAGATTGAATTTTGGATTTTGGGTTGAAAGTCTTGGGAATAGGAAGTGAGTTTTTTTGTTTTTGCTGTCTTTTTAGATTTACATTGATTGAGTGACTCAAAAGTGTCGAAATGGGTCTTGCGACCGCATAGACATGCGAATTCGAGCTTTTCAAAGCTGTTTTCAAAAGCCTTGATTGGGAACGAATCATTTTTTACGTTTGTTTTTGATGATTTGTCAAGAAGAAAAGTTTTTTTTTTTTTTTTTTTTTTAAGAACCAAATCCTTAAATTTGACAGTTTTTATACAAATTTTCTCAATTTAAACCCTCGAAAAAGATAACCTTAAATACTTTTTAAATTTTTTGATTGCGGGGTTCAGGTCCGCTTTTGTGTCCTTGAAACCGGAAAATCACGATTCGTTGATCTGTCATTTGCTCGGGTTGTCTTCGGGCCTGGTCTGGCCAATCACATGCAGGATATTATTCAGTATCACGTGAATATCAGCATTTCATAAGCATGATACTAGCATGACACTCACATGCTTTCACATGACATAACTACTCACGTGGCTGCTGCATGGCTGCTTTGTTTGTTTTTATTTTTTATTTTTTTTATTTTTTTTGAATTTTTCACTCCATCCAAATTCTTTTTCTTTTGTATTTTCATAAACCAGAAAAAAAAAACCAATTTTTCAATGTCCGAATCCGAACCTCTTTTGCCATTGGTCTCGGACCCGTTCGAGTCAGGCACCGATGTCTGTATCAGCGCCCGTCCTACTCCAAAACATATTCTCAAAATCGCTTTACGAGTCAAAGAACTCGTTGATATTATCATTCCCATCAACTTTGATGAACTGGTTGTCACTCGTCCCGATTCTCCTGTAATTAATGATCGTATCATTCAGCTGGTCAAAGAATCTGCTGGCGGCAAAGGAAATGGTGCTCGTGGCACATCGTCTCGTAAATACAGAGCCACTCTTGTTTTTGTCTTGCTCACTGTTAAACGCTGGTACGAGGATAGTGCAGAGCAACTGCTATTCGATGCGAGATTGTATCAGCTCAGAGCCTCTGCTGCTGAAACTATTGCTCAACGTATTATTAACGAAGAACAAGACGAACGCTTTTTGTTCCGTGATGTCTTGTGCTCACGATACTCAATCACTCTTCATGGCGAAGATTCTGAACCTGCTAATGCATTAGAATTGGCTGCCGATCTTCATTCAACTGCCATCATTGCCACTTCTGGTTATCAACGTTGTATCAAATGGCTTTGGAGGGGTTGGATCATCCAAGATTCCATGAACCCTAACGAATACGTCTTTTATAAAGACTTGGGCGTCACTAAATTTTCTACCCACTTCACACCTGACCGCTTGAAAACGCCCACTTACCAAAACTATATCCAATTGGCCTTTTGCTTCATTTACCTCCTTTTGTTCACTCTCACTATTAATACCCTCCAGCGTGGCGGAGATTTCGACGTCTCAGAATGCTTGTTTTATCTCTTTACCTTTGGCGGAGTTGTAGACGATTTGATGAAACTTTACCATTTGGGCTTCAATTACATTGGCTTTTGGAATATCTTTAATGACATTTTATATGCGTTAGTGACTGTTTCTTTTGTCTTTCGTATCAATGCTCTTCAGCATTCGCCTGATTCTTCTGTCCGTACTTCGTCTCTTCTTATTGCCTACCGCCTACTTGCCTGCTGTGCTCCTTTTGTTTGGCTTCGTATCTTGTTGTACTTGGAATCTCTCCAGTTCTTTGGCGTCATGCTTGTTTGTTTGTCTCAAATGATTAGGGAATCCGTCATTTTTTTCGTATTGCTCGTGTTTTTGTGCTGTGGCTTTCTTCAAGCTTTTGTTGGTTTAGACGCGTCTGACGGGTCAACTGAAATTAATGTGTTTGGAGAAACTGTTAATGTAATGCTATTAACTGTAATGGCATCTCCAGATTTTGATACTCTGGATTCATTAGCATGGCCATATGGAAAGATTTTGTACTACTCATTTACATTTATTGTCACAAGTTTGTTGCTCAACATTCTTATTGCGTTGTTTGGTTCAGCTTATGGAAGAGTTTATGATAATGCTAATGACGAATATTTGGCCTTACAAGCCGAAAAAACTCTTCGTTTCATTCGTGCTCCGGATTCATATGTATATGTTCCTCCTCTTAACATTATCGAACTTTGTATTATCCCACTCAAGCTGTTCTTCACCAAACGTCAATACCAAAAAATCAACTACGTCGTCATGTACTTTTTCTACTGGCCTGTTTTGATATTTACTGCACATTTCGAAACAAAGACAGCTAAACGAGTGCAATACAATCGTATGAAAGGTATGGATGACGATGCCAATGAACTAGACCAAGAATGGGATTTACTCGACGGTTACAGAGCCGACATGATTGAAACCAATGAACAAGACGAACTAGATGAAGCCATTACGCGTCGTCGTATAGCCAAATCTAAGCGTACACGTCAATTATCCCACAACATGACTGGTCATTCGAGTATGGAACTTGAGCAAATGGAAAATGCAATCAAATGCGGGGACCCCGAGTTTCATATTAATGAAGATGAGTGGCAGAGGGCCGTATTGCGATCGGCACCCAAAATCGAGCTTGGCGATCATTACGGCTCGGGTTGGGAAAACTATTGGTTGGTTAAAGAGATGAATGCGATTAAACAAAGTATTGCAGATGTGAAAAAGGAAGCAGAAGTTGTTGAAGATAATGTTGAGGACAATGTTGAAAATGAAAACAATAATGGATCAAAAGATACTCAAGAACCTAAAGAACATGGAATGTATATCACAAAAGATCAGCTTGCAGAAATTATTGAATCCGCCGTTTCCAAAGGTGTTGCCCAAGCGTTGTTAACCAATGATGATGAAGAAGACAATGATGACAATAATAATAATAATGATAGCAATGATAGCGGCAACGATACTACACCAAGCCGCCCATTGACTGCCGAAAGTTCTGCTTCTAAACCCAAAAAGAAACAATCTGGAAAGAAAAAGAAATCCAGAATTGCAAGAAAAGTGAGATAATCATGTAATTTAGTATTCTTAATAATCATATTTTAAATAATTTAAGTCATCTTAAAAAAAAAAAAAAAAAATTGCATTTGTCCTAACACTTTAAACAATTTATTCAACCGTTTCAAACCAGAATAGTCACGTGATATTAAAAAGTTGGGCAAAAATTTTGGTCTCTAGCGGGATCGAACCGCCGATCCTCGCGTTTCGCAAGTAGTTTTCTTGTTATTAGCACGATGCCTTAACCAACTGGGCCAAGAGACCATTTGTTAAAAAATTAAAGCGCTTTAGAGATTTCTTGGTTAGCCGTTTTACACTTTAAAGAATGGGATATTTTTTTTACGGCTTCATATAGTGTTTGGATGTGATAGTTATGTTTTTTGATGTTGTATAGCGTAATTGTTTTCAGAACATTTGTGTTTTGTTGATGTTTATTGTAGTTTGTTGATTTTACTTTGATATTTTCAAGTTAAGAAATCCAAATTAAGTCATTACTTAAATCACATGACACTCATGAAACCACAGCTTGACAAGTTCATTTGTATTTTTTTATTTTTTTAATTCTTTATTTTTTTCAATTTTTTTGTTTTTCTTGAACTTGTTTTTTTTTTCGGAACAGAAACAAAACTTTTTATGAGGTTCCGGAGTGTTTAGGGTTTTTAACCTTTAATTTAATAAATTAACAAATCAACAACCTGATTATGACCAACCACAATCACCGTAATAGCCGGGACCCGCCCGGCACTGCGCTGCCGCCAATCTCGGCACTCGATTTGTATTCCAAACCGTTGCCGCCAATCGTGTCTGACCTGGACTTCGGTACCGGTTTCACATTACCGGCTCCGGCTCCGCTACGGGCCTATTTCGCTAACAACAATGCAAACAGCACTGCCAATAGTAGCCGCAACCTGTTGCTGAGTCCGTTATTGACGGTTCCGGCCGATACCGCTGCGCCGATCGTTCATTCTCGGACACCTTCGCCTTTACATGGTCAATACCCGCCGACATCGCTGGCCACCAACTCGGTTCGGTCTTTGTTATCTCCACCCGAACTCACCATCACATCTCCACCATCAATCAATCATCATGACAATAGTAATCATAATAATAACAACAATAATAATAACAACACATCTTCTTCTTCAAGTTTATTAGCACCGCCTCCTTTATCGATTGCATTTCTTTCATCACCACAATCGCTCAAAGGTTCTGATTACTTGTCTCCCGACCAAGGCTCTCCTTTATCTTCTGTTTCGACTCCAGCAACGACTCCCATCAATCCCAAACGACCATCTGTTTCAAAAGACGCAAAGAAACCGGTCCGAGCCCGTCGAAAAGAACCGTCATGTGACTCGTGTCGTGAACGTAAAGTCAAATGCGACGCTACTGATCAACAAGCTTGTAGTGTTTGTATGACTCGAGGCATCAAGTGTCAATTTACTCGCGATACGAATCGTCGTCGTTCGAATAATTCAAGTTCCGGTCAATCTGAAAAAGTTGTAATCAATTCTAATAATAATGCCAATAATACCAATAATAGCGAAACCAACGTCGAAAAACTGGCGTCTGTTTTGACGGATTTCCAAGCCTTTATGGCCAAATCAGGTGTTGATATTCCGCCTGAACTCGACGATGCTGCCAAAAATGCAATGAATGCAATCAATTCCCGTCTTGCTAAAACCAGTTTGTCAACTATTGTTCAAAATACCCAAATTAGCCAAAACATTAATCAAAACATTAACCAAAACGCCCAAATTAACCAAAATACCCACACGTCTTCGGACCGGTACTTTTCCACGGCCGGCGTGACCGGCGGGGCTCCAAGAATCTCGGTCAGCAGCCCGTGTCCCGGAAACAATCTCGTGCAACCGACGCCGTACGTCGCCAAACCAAACCTCCAAGAAAGCCCGTTAGTTGTTTCCAAAGTTTTAAAGTTTTTGAAAAAGTTCAATAAAGGCGCGTTTTCTGCTTCACCGGGTTATACTTTACATCCAGAGCTGGATTCTAATCAAACGGCTGCTAAATACCTAGACAAACAGCATACCATATCTCATGACATTTCAAATGCGTTTGGCGTAGCGAGTCCAATCGATGTTTCTCAGCTTCACAAAATGGTTCCACGAAAAGGATTGGTTGATTTATTGTTGAAAAATCAGTTTCGAGCTTTTCATCAATGGATGCCTTCCAGCATTTGGAAACAGATTGCTTGTCATTTAGACAAGCTGACCTGGGGTCCACCAGAAAATGATCAAAATTGCACCGATACAGACCAATTTGTGTGTTTGGCGGTGCCGGATGAAGCTTGGCTGGCTAGCTTTTTTGCGGCTTTGGCAATTGGCTTGCGTGATAACTTGGATCCAGATTATCGCATTCTCAAGCAAGGTGATCAATGGATTGAAATCGCTCAAGCATTGATGCCGATGGGACCTCGTGCTGAAAACTTGCTTAATAGAGAATGGGTCATTACTGCTTATCTTGTGTCATTGTACATGACTGAAACCCAGCGCCGGCGAATGTCTAATATCTGGATGTGTCATGCGATCCAAGCCTCTCAGCAATGTGGGATTTCACAAGGTTTGACTCTAGAGGATCAGCATCTATGGTGGGCCTTGTTCAGTTTTGATAGAATCCAGTCGTTGTGGTATGGCCGTGATGTCTTGATTCAAGAAAAGTCGTTACCGTGTTCGTTTTTGTTTAGCACATATCATGAAGATTTTAGCGAGCCAGCGACTCCCAAACAAAACGAAATTCACAGTCATAAACATCATCACAACAATTACACAGATTTTGGGCTCAAACTTGATAGCGCAAGCATTTTCAAAGTTGTTTTCCACATAGTTGTGGTGGTTGACATTTCTGCCAGAATTCTAGTTTCTCAAAAAACCATTTCTCGACAAACCATGGAAACGTTGAGCTCATATTTCGAAACCTTTTGGACACTAATGTCTGGCGATTTCGGGTTCGATTCGTTGGTTGACGGAACAGAACCTGCTGAAAATCTAAAAGAGCAGTCGCCGATCAACACTCTTTCGTTTTTGTTGTTGTTACTGTTTAAATCTGCACAGCATAATTTGGTGCGTTTGAACTTTTCTCCGTGTGCTCAAGAGTCGCAGTTTAAGCAGAGTGTGATTTCTTGTTATGCGGGTGCTCAGCAAATATTTGTGTCTGTTTGTCGGGTAATGGCAGGCATCAATAAACAAATTGAAGCGTCAAAAGAAGAACAAGAGTTTAAAGAAACGCCTGAAACAGTATTGGCTACAGTTTTGACAACACTCAACACCGGCCATATTTGCCAATGTTGTCTTATCCTTCTTGCATTTGAAGACTATGATGCAGCACTGTTACTAATTGGCGTCCTTGAAGCATGTGCCAATGCCAAATTCATGTTGTCGAGTTATGGACGATATCTTGACGGGTTTGTTAAATTATTGAGACAAGGATTTAAACAAAACGAAAACTATTGTCCGATCAAAGATCGTACCGTTATTACATTATTGGCGACTGATTTGTTGAGTATTCCACAACATGACTGGATTTTTTCGCAAGCAGAGAATGAAAGTGCGGACGACGTCAAATTTAAAAGTCGTGATGGTGACGAAACTGATAAAAGAAATAGATCCAAAAACGGAAGTTTCAAAAATGATTTATTGTCAAATAATTTAAATGATTTATCTCAAAACATGGTTTCTTCTGGCGACGATACCAATTCTGTTTATGATGATGGAGACGACGACGCAGATGACGAAGAAGAAGACGAAAACTGTTTCAATTCTGATAATTGTTCCAATTCTAATACCGACATTTTTGGACGATTTGTTAGTGATGGACATGATGAATCGCAAATGTGGAAAGATTGGAACGGGCTTAGAACAAGAATTGAAAAATTAAAAGTGTTGAGGAAAAGTAAAGAAAGTCAAGGAGATGATGAGAATAAAAGTTTTGTTTCGCCTAAATATCAAACTGGAGGTGCAGTTGTGAAAAATCATGGTTCTGAATATACGATACCAGCTCCAACATTTGTTTCTTTATCACAAGGTACATTTAAAAAGAACACACATTTAGATGTCAATAATACCAAGCGATCTTCAAAATCCAAAAGAACACTTGATCAAGCATCTTTACCAAACAATATCCACACAGACAATACCAATAATACTAACAGCCGTGGAACCAAACCACAAACCCGAGATCAAAAACGGCAAAAAATGGATTCAGAAAGAAAAAACAAAGAAAATAAAGAAAATAAAGAAAATGAAGATGTGATGACAACAAGTAGTCGTATGGCGATTTCAAGAATTTTGTAAAAAAAATTTTATATTTTATTTATTAATTTTTATTCAAAAACATTCAATTCAGAAAACAAAAGCAAGAAACATAAATTTTTATTGTTATTATTTTTTTTTTTTTTTTTAGATTGAACTTTCATGTTTGTCCAATCCTCTAGCTTTTCGCGACCATTTCATGACAGGCACCGAACCCGTCATTAACGCACAAACGCCAGCCGACAACATACTGAAACCCAAAATAGCTACAACAATCATATTTGAGTACTCAAAGTGACGCTTGACATCGGCAGGCCAACCAGTGTATAAAGCATAAGTGGTTGTGACACTTCCCAAGTTTCCAAGACCGGAGACCAAAGCTGCACTTGCGGCAGTACCGACGTCGCCATGGCGGGGACCAAAGATTTCGGCAGCCCAGGTCATGCAAATTGGTACAGTGGGACCTAAACCGAAACCAGTGATGAGTAAACCGCCGTATCGAGACCATTGTGTGTGAGCATAAGTTGTGACTACCATACCAGTGATGATGATACAAGTAGAAGCACTAAATACGGTTCCTCTCCAGTTTTTGTAGTGGTCAGAAAACGGAGTGATGAGGACAATGGCAATGAGATCAAACATCCAAATAGGAGCCATGAGCAAAGATAAAGTGACTGAAGTCCAACCAGGATTAATAGATTTGAGAATAGTAGTACCAAAAACAACAATACCGTAGCCAGTTCCGACGACTCCAAAGTACATCATGATCAAAGGCCAAATACGGTAATCCTTTGTGATTTCCCAGAGATCGCGAAGACCCCAGGACACGTCCTTGCTTCTGCCAGCCATGTCGGCTTGATGAAGAGCTTGTTCTTCAGGAGTCAAAAGACTTTTATGTTCGGGAGTCAATGCATCAATAAAGGACAAAATTTTGTTACTGTTTGAGTTATCAAGAGGAACAGGACGATCAGGAAGCCACCAAATAAGAGTAATACCAACAACAAACGTGACAATACCGTAAATCATAAACATCCATTGCCAGCCAGTAAGACCGCGGTCTCTGTTCATGTTTTGGAAACCAGCAGCAATTAAACCAGCAACACTGGCAGAGACCTGTGCTGCCGTGAAGTAGTAACCAATACGTCTAGCAGTGCGATGAGAAGGATACCACAGAGAAATGTAGTATGCCATACCGGGCCAAGTTCCTGCACCACAAATACCGGAAATGAGACGAATGGCAATGACACCACCAGCATTGTTGAGAGCAGCGTAGCAGGCGTAGACGAGTCCGACAGTCATGACGATACGAGATAACCAGGCTTGAGGTGCCAACCGGGTCATGAGCAAGTTCATCGGCACATCGAAAATGATGTAGCCGACATAGTACAAAGCAGAAGCAGTAGAAGTGTCATGAGCAGACAGTTTGAGTTGCAGTTTTAATGAGTCGTTGGTTGCCATATTCATCGTCAACGCATTACCGTATAAAGAAGATCCCATCGACGTGAGAAAGTACAAAACCCATAATGGTGGAATGATACGCCAATCAAGTTTACGATACAGTTTGTCCAGCGCGGTTTGGGTATCGGGATGAGACAAATCAATTTCACTGACAGCATGGTTTTGTTGATGAAAAGTTGTGCGAGTTTGGTCTTTGTCCAGCGACACAGATCGTGACGACGAAGTGTCGTACATTTGTTTTGGAGAAGACATGATAAAAAAAAAAAATAATTGAAGGTTGAAGAATTAAAAAATGAAAAACTGAGGATTTCAATCGTTTAAATATTCTTTTTTTTGTTTTATTTTTATTGAGCGCGGGGAGAAACTATTTTTTTTTCAGTGACTCAAAAAAAAAAAAAAAAAACATTTTTAACCAATCACAACACAATCTCAAATAATCAAACGAATCGTCAGACTCATGCGATTGATATTGAAATATCCAACAAATCATCGTGCTGAATTCATTGTGTCCGCACCCGGACTGATGGTCTATGGTTGCTCTTGCATGATTATGAATCATGAGACCATGACTAATATTTCAGTCGTAATACCCGATTTGGACATTTGTTGAGTCTGCGTGATTGGTGACTCGAAATCACCCAACAAATTGTCTATCGGTTAAAGTATTAACTTAGTTAGTTAACAAACTAATTAGTTAAGCCACATGACTTGTTACACGTTCTGTAACACATTCTTAACACGTTGTCATCACGTGCATCTCTAAAGTCCACCTCATCGCCTTTTTTTCTCTTTTTCCCACCATCACAAAACTCTTTCTTCTTCCTTTCACTTTCTCACATCGCCACCACAAACAACAATCTTCTCATGTCGGCCTTAACCTACAAAAAGAACGACGACCTGGAACACGGTTTTCTCGACAAGATGACCGTCTTCCAGGAATGTCTCTCGGGCTTCAATGCTTCGCCAATCCAACCTAAAAAGTGCAGAGCCCTTTTGACAAAGCTCATTCGTCTCGTCAATGCCGGCGAAGTCTTTCCTGCCGAAGAAGCTACCACCCTCTTCTTTTGCATCTCAAAGCTTTTCCAGCATAAAGACCCTTCTTTGCGTCAAATGGTGTATATCGCCATTAAGGAACTCGCTCCTACTGCAAACGATGTCATCATGGTCACTTCTTCCATTATGAAGGATATCCAATCAACCTCCGACGCCATTTATAAACCAAACGCTATTAGAGCTCTTATTAGAATCATTGACTCGTCAACTCTGCCTTCTATCGAACGTCTCATGAGAACCGCCATCACTGATAAACATGCAAGTGTCGCGTCTGCTGCCCTTGTTTCTTCATACCACCTCACAGTTCTTTCTCACGACGTTGTTCGTAGATGGGCTACTGAAACTCAAGAAACTCTTCAAAAATCCTTTGCCAACTCCATCAAACCCTTTTATGGCGCAAACGGAATGGCCACCGGTCCTTCTCGTATGTTTCAGTATCATGCCGTTGGTCTTTTGTACCAACTCCGTTCTCATGACAAAATCGCCCTTATGCGTTTGATCCAGCATCTCACTAGCAAAGATAACTCTTTGCAAAACAGTAATGCTTTGGTTGTTCTTATCAAAGTCATTGCTAAACTCATGGACGAAGACCCTAAACTTGTCGAGCCTTTGGTTACAATTCTTACTGCTTTCCCTAAGGGAAAATCCGACATGGTTGATTTGGAAATTGCAAAAACCATTTTGAACGTCAAGACTCCACCAAACCGTGATGCCATCAATTACGCAATGGAATCCATCTGTTCCTACCTTTCTTCTCCTCGAACCGTTGCCAAGTTTTCTGCCGTTCGCATTTTGAACAAGTATGCTCTTGAAAACCCTGGCATTGCCAGTCAATGCAACCCCTACCTTGAAGGACTCATTGGTGACAGCAGTAGAGCAATTGCAACCTACGCCATCACCATTCTTCTTAAAACTGGCAGCGAGCACAATGTCGACACTCTTGTCTCTAAGATTACCAGCTTTATGAATGAAATTTCTGACGAATTCAAAATTATTGTCATGGATGCTATTCGCAACCTTGCCCTCAAGTTTCCCAACAAGTACCAAAATCTTTTGGCCTTCCTTGCTGGCGGTCTTAGAGATGACGGCGGTCTTTTATACAAAACCACGGTTGTTGAAGCTCTTTTTGATATGATTCGCAACATTCCTGCCGCTAAAGACGCGGCTCTTGGTCATCTTGCTGAGCTTGTTGAAGACTGCGAATTTCCTGAATTGTGTGTTCGCATTCTTCACATTCTTGGTGCCGAGGGTCCTTCTACTTCTCAACCTACAAAGTACATTAGATACATTTACAATCGCGTTGTTTTGGAAAACGCCGTCATTAGAGCTGCCGCTGTTGTTGCTTTGTCTAAATTTGCTTTGGTTGACGACCCGAAGGTTCAAAAGAGTATCAAGGTTTTGCTTACTAGATGTCTTGACGATGTTTCTGATGAAGTCCGTGATCGTGCTGCTTTAGCTCTTCGTTTCATTGAACTTGATTCTCAAGAAGCTGTCGAGTACATTGCTCCCAAGACTGTTTACTCTGTTTCACAATTTGAAAACACACTTACTCAATACCTTTCTTCTGGCGACAAGTCTGTGTTTCTTAAACCATTTGACATTTCCATTGTTGCTAGAGTATCTATTGATGATGCCCGCACTGAATTGCTTGAACAGCGTAGCCAGGCCTTGCTTGGTGAAAAGTCAAAGGCATCTACTGAAGCTGCTGAAGAAAAGCAACGTCTTAAGAGTGAAATCATTAATGACAAGACTGCCGAATATGCTGCTGCTCTTGCTGCTATTCCTGACTTTGAATCCTATGGTCCTCTTTTCAAGAGTTCTGAGCCTATTGCTCTTACAGAAAGTGAAATGGAATACGTTGTCACAGCAGTTAAACACGTTTTCCGTGACCACATTGTTGTCCAATACGATGTCACCAATACATTTAACGGCTGCCTTCTTGAAGATGTTCAAGTTGAGATTCCAGAATGCCCTGATGTTGAGTTCGTTATTCCTATTGAATCCCTTGTTTCTGATACCACTGGAACTGTTTACGTTTCAATTGCCAGACCTGAAGAATTTGTTGTCGATTCATATTACAATGTTTTGAAATTTGTGTACAAGGAAGTTGATCCCTCAACCAACGAGCCCCAAGATGAAGGGTTCGACGACGAGTACAATCTCGAAAACTTGGACATCACTGCCGGCGACTACCTCATTCCCACATACGTTGGCAACTTTGCTCACCAATGGGACGAACTTTCTCACGAGGCTGTGAGCACATACCAACTCGGTTTCGACTTTAAAACATCCAGCGGCATTTCCTACTGCATCAAGCGTCTTTCGATGATGCCGCTCGAAGGTACTGCCACCCCCGACTCGACTGCCTCTCATTTACTCAAGCTGTTTGCCAAAACCATTGACGGCCAAAAGGTTGCGGCCCAGGTCAAGTTGGTGTACAGTTCAAAGAATGGTTTGGCAGCAAAGATTGTGGTGCATGCTGAAAACGAAAGTATAGCTGAATTGGTTGCTGACAGTTTGGGAAGTGCTTAAAAAATAAAAATTGATGATTGTGGGAAAGATGGCTTTTTTTATATATATATAATGTGGAATATAATTGAATTTTTAATTGAAGGAAATTAATTGTTGCATTATTAAAAAATAAGATTTAAGATATGGTCACGTGACCAAAAAAGTTTCACAAAAATATCGACACCAGCAGGACTCGAACCTGCGCGGGAAAATCCCAAAAGATTTCTAATCTTTCGCCTTAACCGCTCGGCCATAGTGCCTTTTATAAGATTTTTGTAATATGGCCAATATCATTGTTTGTAAGCTTCTAATGTTTATCAATAAAATGTGGAAAATGGGATTTTTGAATAGAAATTTGCGCTTAATGTATTAAAAATTAATTTTGTTTTTACGTTTTTTTTTATTTTTATTTTTTTTGTGATCGTTTTTTGTAGAGACTAATCACGCCGCACATGTGTTTTCCTTTTACATTTGTTAATTATCGTCAACATTTATCTCAATTAACTATTTTCAAACAAATGTAAAAGCGGAATTGTGGGTTTTGATTACTAGATGACTTGATCATTGATTATGAAGAAGCTTTGTGTCATTGTGTTGTCGCCCTGGTTTCGCCAATTTTTGCACTTTTTCAAGTCGTGCAATGATTTGAACTCAAACATGTAGCCAACGGTATTTGGACTTTTAAAAAATATAATACTCTTCAATAAAAAATCAAATAGCCATTAAAATAAATTTACATTTCTTCTTGTATACACATATTTAAACTACTTGCAACTTATCTCTAACATGTTGCTTAAATCGATCCCTCACTTCATTAGAACCCATCAAATCTTCTCTTGTATTATCATCATCATCATCTTCTTCTTCATGTCGATCTTTTCGCAATTGTGCAAGTGTTTCTTCTCTTGTACAGAACTTTTCGGGAATTCCAAAAAGTGCATGATCCAATACACCTTTCCATGTAATCGGCACACAATTTTCTTCAGTAGTCAATCGTTTATCAATCATCTTTTTAATCACATCGACTTTACTGTTATAATTATTCCTCATATTCTTCATTCTCGTCTCATAATCATCACTTCTCTTAACCAACTTTTCCAAATTATCATCATCTTCTTCTTCCAATGAATATGGGTAATCTTCAAGTGAATCATCCATAAACTCTCCAACAGAAAAAATAGTCAAAATATCAAGAGACTCAGAAAGAATTTGTGTTTCATAATCTTCATCTTCTTCTTCATCATCTTCTTCAGGATATGATCCCTTGACAGGAACAACAATGACTGAAGGAATATATTCTTCCTTTTTAGAAACAAGGCGACCAGACAACAACGCTTCAACTTCAAGAAAAACACTCTTCATAGCTTCTGTACTAATAAAAAATTCATCACCTTCGTCATCCTCGTAATCTCCAAGTTTAATAACCTTTCGTTCAACACTAGACCCAAGATCTAATTCTTCATCACGACGACTTAACTTTCCCAAATTCTCAGATTTTACACCTTGTTTGACACCATCAGACACGCTACCATTTTGAGGTAATCTAGAATTCAAAGGGCTAGAACCATTATGATATCGAGGTGTTCCGTTTTGACTATCATTTGTATACTTGGGTGATGTAGGTTCAGGAAACGAAACAGCAGGATCATGAGGATCAGGAACAGGAAGTCCATCACTTGGACCTGGCTTGTCCTTCAAATCAGGCATCAACTTTTCGCGAGGAATTTCATATTTAGCTTCTTCGCCTCCAAAAAATTGTACATTTCCCATAATCATAGCCTTAACTTCATTTTCTGGAGTTGAAATTTCAGTATTGGGAACATTGCCAATTGGAAAATGATAATTTTCAGGCATAAAAGAGTCAAATGATTCATTAGGAGTTGAATAGTCATCGTCATCATCATCGTCATCATCATCATCGTCATCATCGTCATCATCGTCATCATCGTCATCATCGTCATCATTCAAATGCATATAAACAGCATCTTTTCTGTCTTCAGGATACGATCCTGGAACAGGCTCATAAATAATTGAAGGAATATAATCTTCATCTTCACCCTCCATACCAAAAACATCATCATCGTCCTCATCTTCCTTCTCACATTCCTTTTCCAAAGCATCCAAATGGTC
>JAJLVH010000827.1:0-14771 GCA_030570155.1 Magnusiomyces magnusii
GGCAGTAGGTCGGGTCGCGGTGATGGAGACCTGATGGTGTTGGTGGGTGGAGGTGAAGGAGTGGGTGGTGATGAAGACGAGGCAAAGTGGGTGGGAAGTTTGGGATGGTGAGGCTGGCCGCCGCTAATAAATAGTTAGTTTGTAAGCTCCAGGCTTAAATGCGCTAATTGTAAACTAACCTTCACGCGGTGAAACAGGACGCGATGGGCATGGTGAAGCCGGCATTGCTTATATCTGTGGTTCTTGTGGACTGGTTCGTCTATTTCTAACAAGTGTTTGAATACTGTTGCTACATATTTCATTATGAACGATGGGTTCTACACCTGTTTTTATATACTTGAAAAACTCGCTAGACCTGCTTCTTTGAAAACCGACCATTAGCCAATGGTTCACTTTGCATCGATATTCTCGAGAAACATTGATGTTCTATTGACAGTTCATATTTGTTTTAATGTTTTTACTCCCGTAGCGACTCTGTATTGTAATTTCCCATTAAAACCATCATTTGTTTCTAGTTTTGGTTTTTATCCAATATTCTTTTTGTTTACTACATATATGCATTTCAATGTGTTAGCCCATACCAAATATTTCAGTCGAAAACATATTGCATTTATTCGACTTGTTTCTAGTCAAAACATTTTGAAAAGAACAACTTTTTTTGTTTTGTTGGCCAAATGATTAATTTAGCTTATTTTTAGCATGTTGTTTCATGGAAATTAGACTTGCGTGTCTATAGCTCACTTTGATTCATTGCTTCGTTAAAAAAGAAAAAAATTACCAAACAATAACTAAAACTATCTTAAGTTTTGTCAACTATGAAAAACAATGTGTCGGCATTTATTAAACACAAGAATTTGATCGGTTGTTTAAGCTGATAAATGAACAAAAATCATATTTTAGAATGCTGATTATATTAATTCATTCATTTTATTTAAGAACTATGAAACCAATTGATTGATTTTGATTGATTTTATTCAAGGGTTATAGAATTATATAACATCAGCTACTTTAGCTATCCTTTTCGTTTCTAACTATATAATATTGTTCAAATTTGTGAATCTTTTCAATTCATGATTTCCTTCTAGTACTTCCAATGGCCCGAGTACCTATGAAACCAATATGATAAAAAAACACAGTGCTGCTAGTGAGATATTATTTAGATAAGATAATAAACCACTTTAGACAGAATTAGGCACTATGGCCGAGTGGTTAAGGCGAAAGACTTGAATTATTATGCTATCTTTTGGGATTCTCCCGCGCAGGTTCGAGTCCTGCTGGTGTCGATACAACTCTTTTTTGCAGTTTTTTGCAAAATCTTTCAGAAAAAGTGTTTCAATCGTGTTGAGTTTACATAGTCTACTTTTTTATTTTTCAAAAAGCAGTGTTAAGGTTCATTTGCTACACAAATAAATACTAATTAGTCGGTTTTTTGACAATTTTCCGCCCGAACAATACCAAGTGACCATATTGCAATATCAGCTGAAAAAAATTGTGTACAAAGGACAAAAACAGAATTAAACCTTTTCTTTCTACTAAAAAACAAACAAACATTGTTTGCGTATGGCTAAAATGTTGAGTACAAACTAAGCAATTTGTGTCCAACGTCCTGCCGTCAATTTATTCTTGATACAGTGAACGCATATTGCGCGGCTGAACAGTCTTATCTACACGTGCACATTCAAGTTTACAACTAGCTGTGTTTTAAACAAATATGTTCATGATCAATGTTTGAATAATCAACTCAAAGAGTTACGATAATAAATACAAAAGTTCATTTTAGAATCAAACAAATTCAAAATAGTTCAAGCCAGGAAATAAACAAAAATACCATTAAATAAAAATACATGCTGAAAAACCCCAAAAGTCCCGAGTATTTCACTGTTAATAACAGAGATTCTCGTCCAAATTTTCTTTCATTTCAAAATAGCTAGTTGCTAATACTTACAACAGCATCTTCTTCCAAATGTTCCTTTCCCAATTGTGTCTTGGCAACAGATCGGTTTGGTCTTAAGACTAAGGCAAATGCGTCAACTACAACCAATCTTAGTTCTTTCAATAGCAGAATCTAACAGAGTACTAATATCAAAATATGTATTTGTATATTCAAAAAATCTTTGATTGGCTTCAAATGCCATTCATTTCTAATCTTAAATCTTCTCAAGTGGTCAAAATCCAAATTGCAATGATTGAATGCTGCAAATCATTTGCACATGAAAAACCGTTCACTTCAGACAATTTAAAGTGCTTAGTCAACGTCACATGATTGTTACCCTGCTTCATCAAATGTGTGCCACCAGAATACCAACATCTTGAAAACGAAGGGTCTTTTTGAGATTTTTTTTTTTTTTTTTTTTCCGAATCATCATACTGTCTTTGGAATAACAACCTTGCTAGATCGAAACAGCTTTTTTATTATTGTTGATCAACATAACCGAAAATGGCACAACAAACTATGTCGATGCCCGACCTCTCAAACGCTATTGTGGCGCAAGATGAGATGGGAAGACCCTTTATTATTGTCAGAGATCAAGGTCAAAAAAAGAGAGCTCATGGTATTGAAGCTGTTAAAAATCACATTTTGGCTGCCAAAACAGTTGCCGATATTGTTCGAACATCATTGGGACCTCGAGGCCTTGATAAGATTTTAATTTCCCCCGATGGCGATATTACTATTACTAACGATGGTGCCACCATTCTCAGTCAAATGCAACTTGACAACCAAATTGCTAAGCTTCTTGTCGAACTTTCTAGATCACAGGACGACGAAATCGGTGATGGTACTACCGGTGTTGTTGTTCTTGCAGGTGCTCTTCTCGAACAGGCTTCTGAGCTTTTAGACAAGGGTATTCACCCCATCAAGATCGCCAATGGTTATGACGAGGCCGCCAAACTTGTTGTTGATCATCTCGAAAAGATCGCTGATAAGATTCCTGTTAGCAAGGAAGATACATCTAGTATTATGAAAGTGGCCAAGACATCTTTGGGCAGTAAAATTGTTTCCAAATCTCACGATCAGTTCGCCAAACTCGCTGTTGATGCTGTTCTGTCTGTTGCCGATTTTGAAAGAAAAGATGTTGATTTCGAATTGATCAAGGTTCTTGGAAAGAGTGGTGGATCTCTTAAGGATACCAAACTTGTTCACGGTGTTGTTCTTGACAAGGAAATGTCACATCCTCAGATGCCTCATGATCTTGATGATGTTAAACTTGCTATTCTTACTTCATCATTTGAACCACCAAAACCTAAGACTAAGCACAAACTTGATATTACCAACGTTGAAGAATTCAAGAAACTTCAATCATACGAACAAGAAAAATTCACTGAAATGATCAACCATGTTAAGAAATCTGGCGCAAATCTTGTTATTTGCCAGTGGGGTTTCGATGATGAAGCCAATCATCTTCTTCTCCAAAACAAACTTCCTGCTGTTCGATGGGTTGGTGGCCCAGAAATTGAGCAAATCGCCATTGCTACCAAGGGTAGAATTGTTCCTCGATTTGAAGATTTGTCTGCAGAAAAGCTTGGTCATGCTGGAAAGGTTCGAGAATTGACTTTTGGTACTACCAGAGACAGAATGCTTGTTATCGAAGACTGTGCTAATCCTGCTGTTGTTACCATTTTTATTAGAGGCAGTAATCAAATGATTGTTGAAGAGGCCAAGAGAGCAGTTCATGATTCTCTCTGTGTTGTCCGAAACTTGATTCGGGATAACCGCGTTGTTTATGGTGGTGGTGCTGCTGAAATTTCTTCTTCTATTGCTGTTGCTGAAGAAGCCGATAAGAGAAAGGGTATTGATCAATATGCATTTAGAGCCTTTGCTGCTGCTCTTGACACTGTTCCAATGGCACTTGCCGAGAACTCTGGTCTCAGCTCTATTGAGGTTCTTTCCCAGCTCAAGTCTAGACAGGTTGTTGAAAGTAACTCACGATTGGGCGTTGATGCGCTTGGTTCAGGCAACAACGATATGAAGGAAAACTTTGTTATTGATCCATTGATTGGTAAGAGACAACAAGTTCTTCTTGCTACTCAGTTAACCAGAATGATTTTGAAAATCAAAGACGTTGTTGTTAATGGAAAGGATTCTTATTAAACCTGACAAATACCAACACCAAGCGTGCAAAACTAGAACAAAAAAATAATAATAATAATAATAATAATAACAAAAATGATTGTATATTTTTGAGTATTTAAAGCTTTTGATACTGTGACAAATATCTGCTGAAATGCTTTACTTTGTGCGATTGCGGCAAGTTCCAAATGAATCAAATGAACCAAACGAATCAATTGGCAATTGGCAAAAATCGATGTACAACCTTATGCGAATCTACAAGATGATACAGCTGAAATTCCGACAGGGCTAGGGTGCTCACACAGACAAAGAATGCCACCTGGCACCAGGGATCTCACGTGATGCACTCACAACCGCCATCTGGCATCACCACAAAGGCCAGCCCGTCTTTTTTGCGCATGTGTGCGTGGAAATTCTTCCTTCCTCCTTTTCAGCCAACCCAACCATCATTATTTCGACTCCCGTCAAGGTATGTACTTTTGGTGTTGATTCAGACACGACGGCAATAACGCTTTCATGCTGACAGTTTATTTCTAACTATGCCGTTATTAGATGTCGGATTCTGCTCCTTACGCTCTCATCTACGACTCGGCGCCAAATGACAAGCCATCAGCTCAAGAGTTTAAGAATCTCTTGGAGAAGGGCTCTGACGAAGTCAAGATCGATGCCATGAAGCGGCTGCTTGTCATCATGATCAATGGCGATCCTATGACTCAGTTGCTTATGCACATTATCAGATTCGTTATGCCTTCCAAGGACAAGGAATTGAAGAAGCTTCTTCACTTCTACTGGGAAGTCTGTCCCAAACGTAACTCTGATGGCTCCCTCAAGCAGGAGATGATTCTTGTCTGTAACGCTATTCGAAACGACCTTCAACACCCCAATGAATACATTCGAGGAACAACACTTCGATTTCTTTGTAAGCTTCATGAGCCTGATCTTCTTGATCCCTTGATTCCCTCCCTTTACGAATGCCTCGACCATCGTCATGCCTATGTTCGTAAAAACGCCATCTTCGCTCTTTATTCCATTGCCAAAGATCCAAGCACTGCCTACCACATTCCCGATGCAGCTACCATTGTCGAAAACTTTATTGAACAAGAAACCGACGCTACTTGTATCCGCAATGCTTTTATTGCCATTTCGAATCTTGACAGAGAAAAGGCTGTCCAGTTCATCATCTCCAAGGGCAGCAGACTTCAAGAATCAGGCGACCTTCTCCAGCTTGCAGTTGTCGAGTTTATTAGTCGCGACGCTCCTTATCATCCAGAAAACAAGGCTTTATACTTTGAAATAATATTCAACATTCTTGACTCATCTTCAAACACTTCTATTTATGAGGCCGCAATTGCTCTTACCAAACTTTCCTCCGACCCTATGGTTATTAAAGGTGCTGCTTCCAAGCTTGTTGAACTTGCCATTAAAGAGCCTGATAACAATGTCAAGCTCATTGTTTTTGAGCAGGTCGAGAAACTCCACAAAAGCAATCCCGGTGTTCTTAATGACCTCAACATGGAAATTCTTGTTGCCCTCAACACTCCAGATCTCGATGTTCGCAAAAAAGCTCTTGATATTTCTCTTAACATGATTACCAGCAGAAATGTTGACGATGTTATCAAGCTTTTGAAGAAGGAACTCAACAAGACATTGAACCACGACTACGAAAAGAATTCAGAATACAGACAATTGTTGATCAAGTCCATTCACACATGTGCTATTCGATTTGTTCAAGTTGCACGTAGCGTTGTTGAAATGCTTTTGGATATCCTTGGAGAAGAAGGTACGTCAACATCTGCTTCTTCAACCGCTTCTTCCGTCGACGTCATTTCTTTTGTTAAGGAAGTTGTCGAGATTTTCCCCGATCTTCGTGCTGAGCTTGTTTCTAAGCTTATTAAGACACTTGAAAACGTCCGCTCTGGCTCCGTTTTCCGTGGTGCTCTTTGGATTATTGGTGAATACACACTCAGCGAGTCTGAGATCAAAACCGCTTGGGCTTTTATTCGTTCAAGTATTGGTGAAATTCCAATTCTTTCATCTGAACAACGTCTTTTGAAGGAAGCTGAAACACCTTCTGAGTCCCAAACCAATGGCACTTCAGATTCTTCAGAACACAAGACCTCTTCTAAGCCTAAGGTTCTTTCTGATGGTACATACGCTACCGAAACTGCCTTTTCTGTCAGCTCAGAAGCTCATGACGAGGTTAAGAACAACAGACCACCTCTTAGATCTCTGATTCTCAACGGATCTTGGTTTATGGCTTCTGTTCTTGCATCAACACTTGCAAAACTTACTTTGCGTGCTTTCGAGGTTAGCACAAACGACGCTTTCAAGAATGCTCTTCGTGCTGAAGCCATGCTTATTATGATTTCTATTGTCAGAGTTGGCGAATCGTCGCTTGTTTCTACCAAGATTGACGAAGATACTCTTGATCGTATTTTCACATGTATCAAGGTTGTTGGTGAAGGATACCAAGAAGAAAAGGTTGACAAGGCCTTTTTGCACGACAGCAAAAAAGCATTCCAAGTTCAAGTTTCTGCTCGCGAACGTCAACGTGCTGAATCCACTGCTAACGAGCGTGCTCGTAATGCATCTCAAGCCGACGAAAGTTTAGTTTTCCGTCAATTCGCATCTCTTGCTGTTGCTAATGAAGATGATACCAAGGAAGACCAAGACCAAGATCTCGTATTGGCTTCTGGAGCTAACGGTGATTCCTCATCACACGAGCCAATGTCTAAGCTTTCTCGTATTGCGCAGCTCACTGGTTACTCTGATCCTGTTTATGTCGAAGCTTACGTCAATGTTCATCAGTTTGATATTGTTTTAGATATTTTGGTGTTTAACCAAACTCTTGAGACTCTTCAAAACCTTACTGTTGAGTTTGCTACTATTGGTGACCTCCGTGTATCAAGCAAGCCATCACCGCAAAATGTTGGTCCTCAAAGCTTCCACACTGTTCAAGCTACATTTAAGGTCTCATCTGCAGACGCAGGTGTTATTTTTGGTAACGTTATTTATGAAGGCCGTAGTGGTAGTGACAGTAATATTGTTATTCTTAATGATATCCATGTTGATATTATGGACTACATCAAACCAGGCAACTACACAGAAACCGAATTCCGCAATCTATGGAGCGAATTTGAATGGGAGAACAATGTTAGCGTTAGCGTTCCTGGAAAGTCTCTTCGCGGTTTCCTTATATTTTTGATGAAAAACACCAAGATGGCTTGTCTTACAGAAAGCGCATTGGGTGACGATAAGGAGCTCAACGAAGTTGAAGAAGATACCGAAGATGTTGCTGATGAAGATTGCCAGTTTCTCAGTGCGAATCTTCACGCAAAGAGTAAATTTGGTGAAGACGCTCTCGCCAATCTCAGTATTGAATACAAGGAATCTACTGGCCGTATTACTGGCCATGTTCGTATTAGATCCAAAGGTCAAGGTTTGGCTTTGTCTATGGGTGATCGTGTTGCAGAACTTCAACGACAACGTATTATTGATCATGCTTACAAAAACAAAAAGAGTGTTTAATTTTTTCTGTATTTGTAAGATGAAATATTGATTTATTTTTGTTTAAAGATTTATTGTCAATATATTTTGTTACTTTTTTTTACTGCTTTATTTTGATGTATTTGAAGTATTGAAAACGGGTATATTTTAATTCTTAATTTTTTGAAAGCAATGATTGATCTGTTTTGAATCATATTGAAAATACATGGATCTATATTTTCAATAAAACCAAAATTTAAGCATTAAAAACAATTTATTTACAATAATAGAGTGATTTTACAATATATATATATATAGAAAATATCAAAAAAAACAAAAACACAAATATTTCATATATTCCAATCATCTACAAACATCAAGCGTTGTAACTTTTGTACTGATTTCATCTTCTAAACTATGCTAAAATCCCAAACCATTTTACCATCTATTGGGAAATTTCTCTTTACCTTGGAAAAGAATTCCGTAAGCACTAATAAGAGTGCGGGCTTCAGGATCGACTTGGGCAGTAGTATGAATAGTGACATCCATACCAAAAGTACGAGGCCAGAGATCTTGGTTACCTTCAATTTCGGGAAAAAATCTGATATCTTGAGGTGTCAAACCGAAAGCAATGTTACCGTTGCGGTCACCAGAAGCGTTAGAAACGTGGGTGAAAGTTTTTGATCTGGGAAGAACAATTTCAGTCAAGGTGGACAAAAACTGGGACATGGGTCTGCCCTTGAGAGAGACTTTACCGCCAATAAGAAGGCCGGGTCTCAATCGCCAAGTTGGAACGTTGGTTTTAGAGTAAACCTGGGTAGGCTTGACAGATGTAAGCTGCTGGAGCTGGAGAAGAGCAGGAATAACGGCATCAGAGTTTTCACGGCCTTCCTTGACGAAACAGTTGATGGAGATTTCAGTGATACGGGGTATAGTAGAAGTGTCACGTTGCTTGATATCCTTGGTCTCAACCACAGTTCCACATGGAGGTCTAGGAGGTCTGTTGATGTGATAAGGAGAGGTTCCGTCCCATTGTCTAACCTTTTGACCAGCTTGGTCGGATCCTCTGTGGTTATATGTGATCAAGAGCATATCGCTGTCGACAGTGTTCTGCTGGTAATCGGCAACACGATCAGGACATACAGCTGTTGGTCGGAAGGCTCTTGACTTGATATCATTTTTGGGAATCAACAGTTCACGATATCTGTCTGAAATCTGAGCTTTGCGGTACTTGACGGTATGATGAACGGGATTAACAATTGAAACACCTGCTTTAGAAACAGCAGCAGAGGTGTGGAAACCTGAGCATTTCTGAGCTGTAGAAATAACAGAAGCTCTTGATCGAACAAACAATGAAGCCATTTCTGTTTCTGTGCGTGCTTATGTGGCCGGAACGTAGAAAACAAGCAAAAGTTCGATTGGCTTTGAACTTTTTTGTTTGTGTGAAAGGTGGTGAAAAAAATGCAGAGAGTTGGTTGGTGAATACGAGACTGAAATATACGGTTGCCAGACCCAAATATACACTTTGATATTGGGGAATCGCAAAGCTTCCATTTTAAAAACTTCAAACCCAAGCCAAAACTGAAGATTCGACGTCTGCTTCCATTAAAGAACGTGGTTGTTTTGTGTCAAATATCCAGTTTAATAACCTATAATTCCCATTTTATACAGCTATACCAAGTGTTTACATCATTGGATTCTTGAACAAAATGAATAACAACCAATCCGTCTTTGGCCAGTCTGGGTTTGCTTTCTCGCCTGCTCAAACATCAGGAGATGAGCAAACGTTTCGAAATAGCATCAGTGGCAATTCTGATTTAACAGCCTCAAACAACCAAAGCGATGTGCAAAATGTTCAAAATTCGCAAGCTAGTTTTAACAAATCAGATATCTCATCGAAATCAAATAATGAATATATCAATAACCCAACAAATATGCATGATGGCCAGGGTGTTAATGAATTACCCAGCAAAGATTCGTCATCGCCAGACTTGTCATACCCTCGAAAAGAAGCAGAATGTGTTGAAAATGATTTAAAAATGAAACTATCACAAGAAGAAGCAGAACTTGAAAGTTTGAACGACAAAATTTCCAAGTTAAATATGAGCAGAGCTACCAGAATCCGGTCTCACTTGAACAAACTTGAATGCCAAAAGCTCGAAGAAAAAAGAAACATTTTGAGAGAAACGCAAAAGGAATTGGATCAAGTTACTAAAAAAATGGACGATGAAAATCGTCGACTAGAAATGGAACAGAATGAACAAGAAAAAATATACAACAAGATTTTAGAAGCAACAAAATACCATGAAAAGCTTAAAGCAGAACGTGTTGAGGAACAACGAAAAACGAAAGCGATTGAACAGGAAAATGAAAGGTTAAAGGCTGTGATAAAGCAACAAGAAGAAGAAAACGAGCGTCGACGACAAGAATCTCGTGAACTTGAGCAATTGGCTGCCGAAGAAGAGAGTTCAAATACCCAAGATGAAGCTGAAGTCAAAATTGAAAAACCTGTTGAATCTAAACCAAAACCAAAATCTAATATAGCTACCAAAAGCAAATCAGCTGAAAAAGTCAGTAATCCTATTAACGACGCATCAAATCAACTTGGAATCGACCAGAAAAAGTTTCCTGCTTATAACAATGAAATTACCACTGATTTTTATGCTTTGAAAAAATCACGTAATGATTATGAAAAGATTTTGAGCGACTTTGAGAAATCCAAAGATTGTAACGAGGAATGGGAATACCTCCATGGACAGTTTACACAGTTATTCGTCAAACTTACGACTCCTAAAACAAACACTTCAACTTTTTTTAATGATTTCACTAAAATTATTGATATGGTCGGCAAGTTTACTGGTATTTCATACAAGAGTTTGTTAATTCTTTTCAGCAGTTGTGCTGTTGCCAGTGCTGAACAACTTTTTGCTTCTCAAGACTCTGCGTTTGTGCTAGGACATGTGTGTGGTTATTTCATCAACAAACATTCAGAACTTAAAAGCATTTTGATTGCTCATCTTGTGGATCAGTGTCCCTATCTCATCGGATATACTTGTTCAACCGATAGTGAAGATGGCCGTGCTACGATGGGCTGGTATGAAAATGATGATTATGATTATTATACAAACTCAATGGTTTCAATTACTAGGGTGTGGACAATGATTACAGTTTATCAGCCTAGCAACCCCAAAAGCGCTTATCCTTACCCAATTTCTAACTCATGGAAATTCTTGGCTAGAATGCTGAATACCCCAGTTGACCGTTTGACCAATGTCCATTTTGCTGTTGTCTTAGCATGGTGGAACATTGCATCCAAAACTTTGGAAGACGCATATGGAAAACAAGGAACCAAAATGTTAGAGGCTGCTTGTGTCCAGTGGCCTGCCTTGGTCAATGGCAAAAATTATTCTTCTGCAAAGAGTCTTGAGCAGATTGGAAAGCAGTTCAAAAGCAACAAGCCCCAGGCTCTGAAACCTCTGCCAGACGTCAAGCTGTGATTCTAGGCAGTGTTTAAATAGCGACTAAGTAATAATCAATTGTAGAAATGCCATCACATTTCGCGTTCGTCGATGCGGTTTGAACGCTTTGGTTTTCAGCAAATGTAAACAAATCACATGCCGCACGCTGCTATTTCACGTGACTTACGCGCAGCGTGCCTGTCAAACCAGCTGTATGTAAGCACACGCTAGCGGCCCGATGTGGACACAAATCCCAATCTTCCACATTCTCGTTTCTTTTCTTGTTCTTTTTTTTTATCCAGAACCTTTTGATCAAGTCGTTCTGGTCCATTGTCTGCTTGTTTTGTAGGCCTTTTTTCCAACAGATATGGACGACGATACAACTACGCAATCTGAAGTCAACGACTTTCTATTGCGAATCAAACAACTTGGTGAAAAAACGTATGTGGTTGTTTATTCTTAAATCGAAAAAAAAAAAAAAAAAAAAAAGGATCGCATCACTACAATCTTGGTTATGAATGAAACTTTTTTCTAACAGCATTGCAATATAGTGATCGTGAAGATGAAGAACGACAAAAAAAGCTTGAACAAGAAATCATTGAAGGCCGCAAAAGACGGCAAGCTTTGCGAGCTGAACGAACCAGATCTTTGTCACCAGAAAAGATGGCTTCCAACGTTAATTTGAAAGACGATTCAGAAACTCCTTCATTGTCAGTCGATGCCGCTGCTGAAAGTTCAAAGTTATCCAAAGCAGAAGAGATTAAACGAACAATTGAGGCTATTGCGGGTCCTACAGGCACACTGCCCTTATTTCCTTCAGCACCTCAACCTTCCAAAAAACCGTCTTCTATTTTGGCTGAGAAAAAAGAGGAAAAAGACCTTTCAAAGGTTGAAAAAAATCCAGTTCAGAATTCTGCAAAGTTACTTAAGCCTTCACCGTTTTCTAAATCAGACAACAATGTTAATAGCAATATGTTTGACATTCCCAAGCTTACACCAGCTGCTCGAAATGAAACAAGCATCACACCAAAAGACAAAACACATTCAAACGCTTTTGTAGCCCCAACTCTCAAAAGCACTATTTTCCCTGAATCCCTATGTCGGGATGAAAAGAATGAAGACGAAATTGTGCCATTTGCTGATTTCAAGCTGAAACCAATTGTTGATTCTCCAAGAAAAACCAGCAATCAGCCGATAGAAAAGTATTCGGATGTTGAAGAATCCAACAAAAGTAATATTGATGAAAAAGAGGTTTCTCAAGATGATTCTATTTGTTCTGACAAAACAAATGATATTAGTACCAAGAAGGTCGGTCCCAAGATTTTGACTCCAAAGCCAAAAGCTTTATCTTCTCAAACGACTCTTTCCAAAAAAGTTGAAGATGACAAGAAAACAAATGGAAAAATTGAAAAAGTTGAAAAAGCTGAAAAAGAACCATTTGAACCTTCAAAACCTAAATTTTCAGAACCAACAATCATCGCACCTGTACCAAAATCTTCGACTTCTGGACTTAAATCATTTCAAATCACAAAAGAACACAATACTCATGATCAAACAAATTCAAGTATTAATGGCCGTGTTCCCATGCCTGGAATGGCACCGGCTCTTCAGCCACCTGTGAAACCACAGCTTTCAACTCCATCTACACCTCCTCCTCCCGAACGATCCAGAAGTATGTTCCATTCTCCTACCAGACTTGCGATTCGGTCTGGACCTCAATTTTCTCCTAGTACCATCAATTTGAAAACTTCGTCCAGCTCTATTAGCCCTGCTGGAAGCTTTTTGGCTTCTAGATCGTCTGGTACGATTTCATTATCCAGACAGATGTCACCAGGAAAAGGCGGATTTATCCAAAGTGCTATGCTTAAACGTGAAAGTACAGTTTTCAGAAATCGATCGGATTCTACAAGCAGTATAGGGTCATCCAATATTTTTGATGGAATTGCATTAGCTGCTCCAACCGACAAACCAGCATTTAGACATTCGCGAACTCAGTCTGCCACAAAAATTGAAATCAAGCAAGAAGAGGCTGATAGATTGTTTGATAAATCTCTACATGATGGATTTCACCACAATTCTCATTCCGATGTGGGTGAAGAAAATTTTGCAATGTCTCAGAGTGTTTATGGTTCGCCTCCTAAAAACAGCGGCACGAATAATAAGAATGAAACCGATGATGGTGATGAAACGCAGTTTGATAGCTTTAAAAAATCCATGGCTATTCCAACCAGATCCCCATCTCGTTTATCAGAGGATCGTACACCTTTTGGTAACCATTCACCTGGAACTAGTTTAAAGTATACGGATTCTCGTCGCTGGAGTCCTACTCGGCAAACATGGTTGGGAAATGCATTAAAGAAAACTTCTCAGCAAGTTCCAGGAGGAATCGAAGCATCGCCTACACTTTCTAATCGTATTCCAACTCTTAATTCTTCATCACATTCTCTACCAGCACGGGGTAATTCATTCATTGTTGAAAAGCCTGTTTTTTCTAAACCACCAGAGATTTCATTACCTAGAGCTACCCAAAACCCAAAGCCTGATTATTTAAAGATTGGTGCCAACAAGATACTAAAAAAAGATGAAGAAACAGAAACAGATTTGAAAAATGATACCAAGAAGCCCGAAACTCACGGAAAACTGCCACCGATTCCAGTTAAAAAGGAAAGTTTGGGTCGAAGCGCAACATCAGTGAATAGACCTAAAAGTGATCGTCCTGCAGTTCCCAAGAAACCTGATTTGAATGGTAGCATTTCTGGTAAACCCAATCTTCCATCTGATGCTTTGGCTAAATTACGCGCTCTTAGATCTGGCGTTTCTATGTCGCCAGTAGCCAATCAAAAAAAGGACGATGTTGTTAAAAGTTTTCCTCAACGCTCAAATACGCATTCGTTTTCTAAACCTGGTGTTTTGAATAAGCATGCAGCTTTATTAAAGCCAGTTAATCATATGGTTAAAGCTGACGAAGATATTGAAGACGAATTCAATCATTACAATCCACCTTTAGAGTCACGACCATCAGTTTTTGATACGCAAGAAGAAGCAGCAGTTTCACCAAAATTACCACCAAGAAAGGCCGTTGTTCATAAGCATGCATTACCACTTCCACCAGTTCCCGACCAATTAAAGAACAAGACACAGTCTGCAGATTCAGCAGCAGATGCTGAGAACCCGGTTATGGAAGCTCGACGAGTGTTGTTTGGACCCAATGCAACAGAGAAGGCACAAAAAGAGGCAGATGAAAAGCTGTACAACAGTCCACATATTCCTTCAGTGCTGAACAAAAAGACGGCTAAATCGTTTGCATCTGATTTATCGGCAGTTCTTCAGCGTGGTAAACCGCTTGTTGCGATGAATGGATCAGGAAATGCGTTTTCACCCAGTTTTGAAGGAAGAATGGGAGGTATTCGAAAGGCGCATACATTTGATGCAGCGGAATCTGTTAGAATGAACAATTCAGTAGAAGAAGCTGAAGAGCCAGCCAAAGTTGAATTGAAGCATATGACTAAAGGAAGAGCTAAAGGACCACGAGGCCGGAGACTTCCAAAGACTGTTGCTGGCCAGTCACCGGCATCAAGTGGAGGCGCCACTCGAGGTGCGGGAGCTATGTCTATGCACCAACGACAAAGATCGCGATCACTTTCGCCAGGCCAAGTCCGATTCCCAAAAAGAGAAGGGCAAGTTGTTAGAGCCAAATACTCGTTTGAACCCGAATCGGATGAGGAAGCCAATGCCAACGAACCGCCCGTGCTCTTTGT
>JAJLVH010000828.1:0-14733 GCA_030570155.1 Magnusiomyces magnusii
AAAAAAAAAATCATTTTTGCATACACCCAATTGATTTTCATCATCAAAAAAAGCATCATTAAAACTATTAAACTGCAAACTTTCAGACGTTGAATCACACTGCCGAATCCATCTTTGAGAATACGCCACAACTTGTTCATACTCAGGCTGAAATATACTTGCGTTTTTCGAAAAAGCTGCAGACAGGTTTTCAAGCGCCATTCGTTTTGAAAAGTCGTTGGTTGGACATACTTTGATTTTGTATTCTGTTGTGTCGTCACGGTCTTTGATAATAGGCTCTAGTTCTACTGGAAAAGAAGACGGAATTAACAGTAAACTTGGATGAATATGTGATTTCCCTATTGAAAAATGTTAATCAAAATAGAATCTTTCAACAAGATTTTATATTTAAAACATACATTGTTTGAAAATAGTTGACATTTCAGATTGTAAAGCATTATTTTGAAAAGCAAGATCAATATAACAAACCATCTTTTTCTCAGTTTTGTAGTATACAGCACAACCTACAGAATTTTGGCGACAATCCAAAGCCATAATGATATCCGACTGTTTAGTAAATGTATCCGTAGTATTGACATTATTGTTAGCATTAGCAGCATTTTGATGATTTATAAAAGTTGCCGACTCATCAGAACTAGCAGCAGTTACTGTCGAAGTGTTTGGAGTTATGAATGAACTTTGGTTTGAAAATGATGAATTACTAGACATTTTGGTTATGATCAAAGTGGCGATAATTCTAAAACAAATTTTGGAGTTGTGGTTATGAAAATATTGTAAAAAAAAAAAATTGTCAAAAATCTCATCAAATAATTCATCGAAAAATTCGGTTATAAACCACAAACCAAGTTGGTAACTAAGTAGTTAACTAAATAGTTATTAGATGCAAACTAATCCGTACAAGTTTATTTTTAAATAATCATGTCAAGTAAACAAAAAAAAAAAATAAAAATACAATTTTTAAATACAATGCAAAAGTGTAACACAAAATTACCATGTTAATAATGTAAATATTAATCTGAATCATCACTTTCATCATCCATTTTTCCATCCATGGCCATGCTCCACTGCTTAGCAATCTCAGCAATTCCACGACCAGTCACACTGGCATCAACAAAATCTTTGGGTACTCTGTTTTCCGAATGCTGAACACGACCGCCCAAAAGATCATTGGAACCTTGTTCTTTAGCAACTAATCGAAATTCATAGTCGTATACTTCAATATCGCTCGAAATTTCAGAAATAACAGGACTGTTGTTTACAGAAACAGCAGCTGAATGGGTACCCGACGATGACGATCCAAATTTGTTATTATTGTTAGCTTCAGCTCCACTACGTGCGTGACCATTGAGATCCAAAAGACGCATGCTGCTAAGACTCGTAACACTGTCATTACGACCACGTGTGGATGAAGATAAACTAGTTTTGCTACCATTGTTGCGAATGGGAATAGGAATACTGCCACTAAGAGAGTTGGAACTTTCAGAATTTGGCACATTATTAAGTGATGACATAGAATCACTCTTGTTTTTGTTGGTATAATGATCGGGTCGTAACTCTTCGTCGGAAATGTTCAAGAGCTCGTACCATGTAAACAATAATGGGTCGGTTGTGGGAGCCCATGGGTTAATATCAATCAAAAAGACCCTGTCATAAGGTTCAGGGATATAAACATCAAAAACAAAGTTTTCGTCTGGAAATGATTTTTGAAGATAATTTTCAAAAAATTCTTCAATCTCGTAGCCAAGTGAGTCTTTAAGATCTTCTAAATAAGAGTAGTGGTTGAGATGCTCGCGCTGAGAAATTCCAACCAAAACTCTAGATTTGACAAAACAGCGGAATTCCAGTGATGGATTAAGATTAAAGCTTTTACGTAAAGCCAAAGAATAAGATACAGGTGGAAATAAAGCGGAACCAGCCAACTCTGAAGAAGTGCTGGGGTTGGCTTCAGTTGCTGCCTCGACAGTTTCGGAATAAGGCTCAGTCAAGTCATGTGTGACAAAAGACGATGATTTAAACAAAAGGTAAATATCAGAAGGGGTAGTACATTTAAGGGAATTACTGAAACTCATCCAAACAGCATCTTTAGGAGCCGACCAGTTGAGTTTTGGAACAACTGAACCTCCAAGGTCTTTAATGGCTTGACGAATTTTACGATGCAATTCTTTAAACCTGAGAGAAGGGTCTGGAATAGGCTCATCATCACTTTCGTCTTTATCATCAAAAACAGTGTCAACATTATTGTTGATGTTTGAATCCAGCTCACGAATTCTGCCACCAGGCCGAGCATCAAGCTCTGCAGTAGTTGCTCCCAAGCTCTTGTTACCAGAATTGTCTTCATCATCACTTTCATCTGCAGGAAGAACAATACCGTCTGCTAACAGGTATTCAATGAATTCATTTGGAAGGTTCTCGATTATTTCTGCTTGTGGCGAAAAACGCTTATATTTGGGGTACCATTCAGAAAACTGGCAGTTATCAATATGTGAGCGAAAGATTGGAGGAAAAGTGACAGATTCTGGCGAATCGTCCAAGTCTTTTTGAGAAACTACGCTAGGCATTTTTATTTGGTTTGTAAGGGTATGAGATATAAAATATAAAACTTTTCAAAAAAAAATTTTTTTGTTCAACAGGGTCGTTTAGGTTAGTTAGTCTTGTGTAAAATTACCCAGTCTGGGATAGTATAGTTGATAAAAGAAAACACAAGTAGCTGGTTATTGATATGATATGAAATGATACAAATAAATCTATTTATCACCAAGATGTGATGTATGAGCGATGGTCTTGTTTGTTTTTTAAAAAAATAGTAAAGAAGAATGGTTCGACATAGGTTTGTAAAATTTTTTTGACCAGATATTTATACAAGTCACAATCTGTGGAAGAGAACAGCATGGAAATTGTGCTTAGGGTTTTAAAAAAATTTAATTAGCCGCACATCAGCTGATACAGTTCTTTACTACCAATTTCTGGTCACTCCAGTTCTCAAATTGCATGTCCAAGTTATTGTTGAACGAGCTCAACGGTCTGAAAAGTTGGATTTATTAAGTTCTTTTTTTGTTTATTACTAGTTGACGCACTTGTTGTTTGGAATGTCGCCAAAGACAGATCTCAATGAATACCCGCTTGTTCTAAAACTTATTCTTGCCCAGTTAGTGGTTCAGTATGGGTCTACCGATTCTTTTCGTCAAATATCTGAAGATTTAGATCAACATCCATTGTTGCAAGACGTCAGTATAAGAAAGATGTCTGCGGTTGTAAGTATTATGACGTTTTTATACGGCTAGATGTGTTTACAACGTTCTGATTGAATAAATAAACTCCTCAATTCTAACTTATGGTATTATTTTTAGAGATGTCGCTCTTTATACTTACGGCTTTTAGAAAATGAAGGCCTTGAATTGTCTCCAGAAAACTCCGGCAAGGAAAGCACTGGAAACAAAAAGCGACGAGCTGTTACTCCAGAACTCAAACTCGCACAAATGCTTTACATGACATACACAGAAACAATCATCCAGGAAATACAAAAAGATGAAGTTGCGTTCAAAGAAACATATTCTGAATTGATGGATTTGCAAAAGAAGTTTGAAGAAACTGAGGCCGGTGACGCTGATAAGAGCTTGAAACAATAATTAAAAAAAAAAAAAAAAAAAAAAAGATTGAAGTTTAAAATTGAAGCACTTGATAATTCTTTGACTAGCTATCAAGTTTTGATCTGAATGATTTTTCATACCCACAAACATACATTTGGTTTACTTGAGACATCATACAAGCTTGATTTGGTGTAATAATCACAACTGAATCATAGATTTGTGCAGCACTTTACATTTTCATCATTCATGTACTGGCAAACAAACAATTTTTGAAAGTTTATAATGTGTAGATTTTGTATTTGGTTAATTTCCCCCAAAAAAAAACAAGATACGTACTGTGATTGGTTATAAAAAGGATTGGTGATTCTTCACATTTTATTTCACAATTAAAAAAAAGAAAGAAAAAAAACTACTTGTGCTATCACACTAAAACCAAACGACCAATACGAAGCTGTGGTGTTAGTGACGTTTGTACACAATGATTGGTTGGAAAAAGCAATAGCTCGTGTACGTAGGCAGGATCTGATAAACCTTGTGTTCATTGCTTGATCAAGTCATTTGATGGCAAAAAAAAGAAACTGATTGGAAGAAAAAAAAAGAATGGAACAAATGGTTGTTGTGTGTTTAAAGGCTGTTTTTTTATTATTTATTTTTCTCCACAAAAGAATTATTTCCTGTTTTAAAGTTATCAGATCTTTTTTTTATCATATCAATCTTATCTTTTCTCGCTCCGAACCAGGTTCAATTTGTCAGCTTTTGATTGTGGTATTTTAATTATAAGCCTAGTTTTACAATTGTGTGATTAATTTGAAAGAATTATCATCCATTTTATTTTATAATGGTTGTACAAACTCCATCAAACCGAGTAGTCAAAAAATCGAGTTGTGTTGTTGCCAAAGCTGCTAATTCCAAAGGGTTTCGTGGAAGAGGCAGACCCAAAGGCAGTAGAAACGGAGCAAGCAATACTGGTTTTAGAAAAAAGGCCACAACCAATACTAATGATGATAATAACAATGTCAAGACCAAATACGAACTCAGCACGGAATCACTGGATCCGGCATTAACGTGTGTTGACGGCAACTCAAACCTGCTTGAAAGCTTTGATTTTGGACTGTGCAGCGACGGGTTCATGATCACCAAACAAGAACTGCTGCAATCACATGACCTTTCCCTCGTGACTCCAACCGCTTCGAGTCCCGACTTGGAAGGCACCAAAATCGTTAAGCTCGGTTCCAGCAACGAAAACAGTCGACAACGACAACAACATAAACCATCATCATCGGTTCCCGGGTTCTTATTATCTCCCCGCAGTGCAACCTCGCCCAAACCTGGTGTTTCCGGCTCTGTTTCTTCTTCTCCTTCTTATTTGTTCTCCACTTCTAAAACTCATTCCAACACTAACTCTATCACTACGCCAGCCCAGCCGGCGAAACCCAAAACGACGAAACGACGGCCTCATAGCAAGTCGCGCCACGGGTGCACCACCTGTAAGCGCCGACGCGTCAAGTGCGACGAAACACACCCGATTTGCAACAACTGCAAACATCTCAATCTCGAATGCTCGTTTGCCGGTGCATCCATCTTTCCGCTTGTTCAAGGTGGTTTAAACATCATGGACATTCGTTTGTTTCATCATTACACTACCGTGGTCTGGAAAACCATTGTGGCTGCCGGGATTTCAAACGAACACATTTGGCAGACCGACGTGCCTGAAATGGCGTTTGAGTATCCGTTTCTGATGCACGCCGTGCTCACCTTTTCAGCCAATCATTTCTCACGTACTCACAAGTCGGTGTTTGAAAACGACCCGGCCACCATTGAACAGGTAGTCACGTTCCATCGTGGAGACGCTCTTAAACTATTGGGCGAAGCTGTAAGAAACGTCACGTCTAAAAATCTCGATGCTTTAGTTGCGTCATCTATTTTATTAATTTTGGATGCTATGGCAAATGCTTCGGCACCAGACTCATCAACACCTTCTTCGCTTCCGGCCTCGGCATGGCTTCATCACGTTCGCGGAGCTGCTACTATTCTCACGGCAGTTGGACCGCCAACTCAAGAATCACGATTTTTCCGGCTTGTAAATGTTGATCTCAGTGATTTGGCACTTGGTTTGATATCGTCAAGTCCCAGTGGCGATTCCAGCACTTTGAGTTCTCTCGAGTGTTTTGACGATGATCTTAAAGACCTGTATCCAATTAGCTCTGAATCACCGTATTTCCACGCACTTTGTTATTTGGACAAACTGTTTCGGCAGCGCTACAAGTCAGACTTTATTCTTCGTGTTTTTTCGTTTCCGGCTCTGTTGGACAAAAACCTGGTCCAAATGCTGATTCGTGGCGACATGTGGGCAAAACGTATTATCCGAGTTTACTACAAACTTGTCAGATCGTTCACGCTGGAAATGAAGGAATCGGTCTGGTTTCTTGAAGGTGTTGCTAAAATCCTTCCTATTGATATGGACAAAGAGTTTGGTGGACTTGGATTCATTACAACAGCGCTTCCACTTAATCTTCCTACTGTTGACGAGCTCATGAAGACCTTTTTTGGAAGTGGTGCTCAGCAACAAGTGATTACACAGTTCCAGAAACAAAACAATGCTTTTTTAGATTCTTTAAACATGGCTTCTCAAAATTCTGTTCTTTCTACTTTTGATCCTGACTCGTTTGATTCTTCTTCAGATCTGACGTCTTTTGCATCCGAATACATGATCAGAGCGGCTTCTGGTGTTTCGTCTGTCGCTAGACCAAATATTGGTAACAACGATATTAATCTAACCAATTTGGTCAACAATAAAATATCGTCTGTAGAACTCATGTCTATTATGAATGGAATCACGTCTTCTCCAAGTCCTAACCTCCAAACTCGGCACAACAGCGCACCTTCAATCAATATCAACACTAACACAACCTCTGATTCTACCGAATCCATGACTGACCATCTTCGTCTTGACAGAATCAGAAACTATCCACAACAATCAAACATTAACACTAGCAGTTCTTCCATTTCTGACTTGGTAAACCATATTGACTTGGATTCAATGACCTGGAGAACCCATTTATCTTCTAACAATTCTTCAAATTCTAATTCTTCAGATCTTCAAGACAATGAGTCTAAAACCTCGAGTCCTTGTCAAGATACTGGTTTCATAACTATTAAACCAAGCATGTTGGACCACTCTCGTATATAACTTTTTTTTTTTACTTTATATTTTCATGTTTAAAAAACGATTGTAGAGTTGGTAGTTTTATCAATAATTTCTTTTTCAAGTTCAGTACCATTCACGTGACTCATTTTCAAAAATACGACAAACATACATACAAACAATCTTTTTTCTAGTGTTTTCCACGAACTTGTCTTGATTCCGTAAAAGCTCTTGTTATAAATATTGGCAAGTTTCTGGTTCTTTACTTTTAGTTTTTGTTCCAATTGTTCAATTAAAACCAACAAAATTAGCATTTTTTAAAGTCAATTGACTCAATTAATCATTGCTATATCACATAAATTTCTTTTTTTAAAATCATCATCAACGTTATTATTTTTTCACAATGAGCAGCACATGGCATTGGATGGACAAGAACTGTCTTGATTGGGCAAAGACTTACTTTAACGAAAAGGTTTCGGAAATCAAATATTCTGATGACGCTCAGACTATCAACGTCACTGGTGTCAAGGCTTTGGAAGGTGATTGCGGGGTTTACCAACGCAAAGGCAAGATCTTTTCCTTGTTTGACATGGAAATGACTGTAAAGTATATGTCTATTCTTAAAGGTGAAGACGAAAAGACAGAAGAAAAAGAAAAAGAACCTAGTCTTAGCAAAAAGGTGACTGGTGAAATTGTCATTCCTGAAATCGCTTATGATAGCGATATTGATAACTACCAGTTTGACATTTCTACCATCAGTGGACCTACCAATAAAGCTAAAGATGATACCAGAGAGACGATTCGTAAGCACGTTATTCCTCAGCTTCGAAAAGTCTTTTCAGGTTTTGCTGACGATCTTTTGAAGATTCAAGGTCAAGAGTTTCAACAAAACATTGATGAAGCCAAACAAAAAAAGGCTGCTGTTGATGCTACTGGATCTAATGTTGACAAAAAGCCTGTTGAAACTGTTGAAACTGATGAACCCAAAAAAACCATTACCACTGAAAAAAACCAAACCTCATCTAAACCATTTTCCAACGCCAAAGTTGCCGAATACAACACCGAACCTGCAAAAACAGAAATCACTCTCCACGCTCCAGCATCCGAAGTTTACGCTACATTTCTTCAAGTCCCACGAGTCGCGGCCTGGTCCCGTTCTCCTCCCGTTTATACACCCGCCCCATCTGCTTCAGACAACTTGTTTCCATCCACAAACACAAAGTTTTCCTTGTTTGGCGGTAACATTTCTGGCCAGTTTTTGGAACTTGATGCTCAAAACTTGATCATCAAGCAGACTTGGCGTCTTAGCAGCTGGAAAGGTAACCATCATGCCATGCTTACTCTTGGATTTGTGGAAAACGCATCTGAAGGTGATACGGTTGTTCATGTCAAGTTTGAGGGTATTCCAATAGGCGATGCTGACGAAGTGTTGGATAATTTTGAAAATTATTATGTCAGACCAATTAAAGTCACTTTTGGCTACGGTGCTGTTTTGTAAATTAAATATTAAAATAAATAAATTAAATAAATTTCAACCTAACCCAGAAAACTCTGGCGGAACACCTTTAGCATGTCTCATTTCTTTTCCAATCGATCCCATAAAAATCCCAAAATCTCGATTCCACGGCACCTCAAAATTAATAACTTGCCGAATCATTTGAAACGCTTCCATCGACGAATATGGCAGCCCCGACTTGGGATCAACAAATTTACACGGCTTGCCAGTAATGACACACTTTGGCGCCTGTTGTAATGCCGCCAGCGCAGCAGCCGATTTGGCTCTTGCGGCCGCACTTCCGCCAACTAGTCCGCCGTTGGCAGCGGCGGCGGCGGCTGCTGCTGCTGCGGCATTTGCGGCTGCTGCTGATAGTCCACCAGGACCGCTGCCACCGCTTCCTATAACGCCAGTTCCTAATGGACCAACTGAGGTGCCGGAAACGGTGAGACCGGTGCTGCCAACCTTCATACCAAAATTTCTTGAGAAAAGAGGGTTGGATGTGAGTGAAGCAAGTGAAGTGTTGCTTCCTGTGAGTCGAGAGGTTCCAGATGATTTGGAATTTGCTGAATTGGCATGTTTACTCTTTCTTCCAGTCTCGTGAGGTTTAGTAGCTTCAGAACCATTATTTGTAGCTTTATTAACAGCAGCCTTTTCAGCAGCCTTCTTTTCAGCACGTTTCTTGCGGCCGGGACCAGAAGATGTTGAAGACCCGGTTTTGGAAGCATTTGAAGATCGGTTTGAAGGAATCACAGGAATCTCAAGAGATTGTGGGCCAAATAAAACTTTTTGAACTTCGGGTGTAGAATATTGAAAGTTTTCTGGAAATTCTAGTAAACTGATTGTAGTAATTGCACGACAAGTGCGTGGACCTTCAACGACTTGAGCTGAAGACTCGATTTCGTTTGGTGTGTTTTCAAGTTTTTCAATTTGTAAATGGTCAGATTCAGTGGTTTCCATATCTTCTTTGGTTTCATTTTGAGACTGGGTATCAAGGATATCATATTGCGATTTCACAAGTTGTACAGAAGAGGAAGAAGAAGAAGAAGAAGAAGAAGCGGGAGCAACAGATGTTGGTTCAGAAGAGGTATTGGCAACAACTGTAGATGGATAACTTGTAGGTATAACAGGCTCTTGATCAGGACCAAGAGTTGAAGATGTTTCAACCAAATCAGATTTGCGAGATTGAATGTCGTTCGATTCAGAATTATTTTCATCATCGTTATTATCAACCTCTGTAATAATCATATCCGACATTGGAAACGCAGGAGATTCTTCACTTAAAACTGAAGTGACCGAAAACTTTGAACGGATTTCAACATTAGAAGATTCGTTCAATTCTATATTGATATCGTTAGAATTGATGTGATGCTGACCATCGCTTGCAGCATTTTCTTGGAGTATGGGTACATTGACAACTTCACTGGGCTCTTCAGCCACATGGAAATTTATGTAATCAGCTTCGAGCTGCTCAACACTTGTGGATCTACGAAAGTTGTGCTCGTCGTGATGCGTGAAATCCATACCGACTGGAGACAAATTGTCATAAGGATTACCAGTGGCAGGATCAATGACCATGTGGCTGGGAGGAGAATGTTGTGATGCGTGCACAGACGGATCCGAGACTCCAGAAACAGCATGTGACGAAGATTCTCTGATGGTCGAATCGATAGAAATTGGTCCCATGATATCCACAGCGTCTTGGTCAATGTTATTGATTGTAGAAGACAGCTGGTGATGTTGCGGTTCGACACTAGACGTCGTCAATGAAGCTTCAATTTGTGAATCATTGTCTTCAGAAACAGCAGCGTCAGACGTCTTTGATCTCACGTCTTTTTTGCGCTTAACAAGCTTGACGTCGTCGTTCGTGACTTCTTGAATCAATGGTTGAGAAACTGCAGGATCTCCGTAGGTGGTTTTGCTAACATATCTGATAAACGAAGTCATTGGAGCTCGTTTGGCCAACAAAGCAGCACGTCGAGACTTTTTTCGGTCTTCTTCTTGTTGATAAAATGTGTGTAAAGACTCAACATTCTTTTTCTCAGTAACAACGGCTTCTTTCAACCGTTCATCCTGTGTCAGTTTGTGAACAACTTTGACGACTGGAGTTGGCATTTTGGCTCTTCGAACTTCTGATTCTTTCAATCGCTGTAAAACATCCTCGGCATTCTTAACCGCAGTTTTTCGAGTGGATCGTCGTCGGTTTTCAGACATCAACTGATCGGCCGACATTCGCAGTTTGTGACGCTTTGCTTCGCGTTGACGATCAAGTTCAGCAGCTGCCGCTTCATCAGTTTTTTGCGAGTCGGAATCAGTAGTTTTAGCAGCAGCTTTGTCAATTCTAGCACGCCGTTGCTGAGCCTTGAGAACTGCAGCAGGCATGAAACTGCCTCGTTTCTTTTTAGCACTCCGACGAGCCTCAGCTCTTTGTTCACGCTGGTATTCTTTTTCGCCGGCACTGTCGTCGTCGCCATCAGGCGAATCGTCAGACTCTGAAGAGTCTGAAAACATATCGTCATTATCATTATTATCATTATTATCATCTTCATCCTCAGATTGCGTTTTTTGGCGTTTAGATCTTCGAGTTTTGATTTTTGACGCGTTTCGACGCTTTGCCGTGCCGTTCCTTGTTCGTGATTGAGTTTTAGATTCAATCGATGAGTCCTCGGCGCCGTCTTCATCTTCATCGTCATTGTCAACTTCGTATTCACTCTCTGTAGCATTTACATCATACTCGTTATCGCCTTCAACTTCTTGAAAGATATTATGACCATCCTCGTCTTCATAGCCAAGCAAGGGCTCGTCGATATTGTTTAGCAGCTGCCGAAGTTTATTTCCGGCATTTTGACGGCGTTGGCGCGTCGAGATGATGCTTTCGACATGAATGGGTGATGTGGAGCGTGTGTTTAGGGAAGAACTTGGGGTTGGACTAATGGTGGTAGTGCCCATTTTTGAAAAATTGTGAAAAATAAACAGACAAGCGTTGTGTCGAGTGTGGGTGGAGTATACGAGAGAAACTGGATTCAAGGCCGGTGATGGTGGTGATGACAAAAAGTTTTTGTAAAAGTCATGCTGAGGCGTGTGACTTTATGAGGGTTAGGTTATGGCATTTACAGTTGCTGGTGTGGAAACCGAATTGGTGCCCGGTTTTCAAGCATTAGCAACGAATCGATACAAAGAAAAGTGTTTGTTTGAATGGCTTGATCATGAGATTATGAAGATTTTGTACGCTTTTATGCCGTGATCAACTGCAACTGCGTTGAAATTCGTGTGTAAATAAAGTCCTTGATGCGTATATTTCAGAACAATCACAGACCACTAAAACCATGCCAGACATAATTGTAGCTGATCCATAAAAAACCATTGAAATGTTGACAAGAGCTTCAAATTTGCTACGCCCTTTGGCACGACCAACCCTGTCTTTGACCAGCTGTACTTCATATCTGGTCAGATCACATTCTTCAAGCACTGGAACTTCTTCTGATGAGCTTTCCCACTTTTCGCAGCTGGCTGATTCCTGGTGGGATGTCAATGGCCCCCAACGTATCTTACACAAAATGAACTTGTTGAGACTCGATTTCATTTACAAAATGCTCAAGTCTAATTGGAGCGACTTGCCGGACAGCAATTTTGAAAAAAGTAACATCAAAAAAGAGTTCATTCCCGGCTATTCTTTTGACTTTTTACCAGAAACTGTCAAAGACCATTTTTCTCAAAAGGTAAAAGCCTATGAACAAAAACTGCTTGCTCATAACAAAGACGGAAATGGTCCTCAATTTGAGGTTTTGGATGTCGGATGCGGTGGTGGAATTCTTTCCGAGTGTTTGGCAAGACTGCCTTATACTAAACGTGTGCGAGGAATTGATCTTTCTTCGGATGTTTTGGCTGTTGCCGAAGCACACAAACAACAAGATCCCATGTTGGCAGACAAGCTAGACTACAGGCTTTGTGAATTGGCTTCACTGGACAAGACTAAAGAGCAATACGACATCATTACATTGTTTGAAATGCTGGAGCACGCCGAATATCCTTCTGAAATCTTGGACCAAGCCTTGGAACGATTGAGACCTGGTGGATGGATGTTTTTGTCGACCATCAACCGAAACTTTATTTCCTACTTTACCACCATTTTTGTAGGCGAAGACCTTTTGAAAATTGTTCCAAAGGGCACTCATCACTTGGATAAATACATTAATGAAACCGAGCTTCGTGAATGGTTTGATAACAGATCCGATTGTGATGTGGTTTCTAGTGAAGGTTGTGTGTACATCCCTGCCTATGGTTGGAAACTTGTTGGTTCTCCGCAAATGGGAAATTATTTCATGGCTATTAGAAAGAGAAAGTAAATTACTTTTTTGTAAACGTTGATCAATTTTAAATACATATATTTGATTTTTTTTTTATTTTTCTCTTCACTATCAGATAAATATAGATGTTGATGACATGCAGTGTTGTTAAATTATAGTGGATTATACTTCAAAATCATGACTATCATTTATTCGTTTTGTAGCTTTGGTATTCAACGAAAAATATATTTCATGTCGAAGACACACATTGCAAATAGATTCAATTTAATACTTTTCTTTCATTTGACCGATGAGCTACTAAGGTTAATGAATGAACATCATTGGTATTCGAAGATAACAATATTCAACAACTTTGGTACTGTTTCATGTCAGCGTTTTCAAAGTGTTGGTTTTAATTGAAATACACAAAACTAATATGTTAATTTCTTGTTACAAAAATAACAATTCATTCTTATAAGTCACTACTCATTAAACGATTCTTAGAAAATAACTTTGATCATTGTATGCATCTATTTCTTAAATGTATTTATACTTGTCGGTTTTTTTTAAATTGTAAAAGGAGATTTTTAGCTTTCCATTATCAAAAACATACAGACACAACCTCCTTTGAAAAAGAAGATATTATAAACTTTTGAATCGTTTGCTATTAATAATTTCAACCATAACAAGTTTGAGTTTGAACATTAAATATAAACAAAAAAAGTTTAGGAAAAGACTTTGAAGCGGGAGATATTAAAATCATGATATAACATTTGTAAATCAAAGCGGAAGATAAAGATGGAAAATTAAATATATTTTTTTCTGATATATACTTGTGGTTTTGCTCGGTAGGGAAACAGATAATCCGAGGAAAAAACAGTTGAATGAAAATTATTAAACGTTGATAATTATAAATCGACCGGCTTGTTTTATCATTGGTATCTTTTCTTTTTGATCGGTTTCAATTTCTTAACTACCATAGTTTGCTAGTAAAGATATTTTTTGTTTTAGACATCAAAAATTAGTTATGAATGACTTTGTTAGATATTCAAGTAATTTACAATAGTTTTTTTTCAATCACAAGTTTGTGAAAGCTGCGATAAAGCAGAATTACAGATAAATGTAATAAATATTTGAGTGGAGTAGATGAGATGTTTATATCAGTACAACAAAACACGACTAAACCCACAATATTCCCATTTCTTTTCTAAACCATGCAAATGCTCAGAGCGAAAGGAAGATGGTTTGCGTTAATAAGCTTCAAAACACATTGTTTCGAGTACCTTAGACTAGAGTACGGCTGAACCAGTGTGCGATAACCAGTTTTCTAGTTTTATCCTGGTACGCCGCCAATTTCTCGAACCGGAAACTGGTTTAATTTTTGTGTTGCACAGTACAAAATAAGTTAATCGTATTTTTTAAAATAGATTGACGTTTTGTGACTCTTATTTCAAAAACTAAAACGGAACACGGTTATTTTGGATCGCCTGTTGGTTAAATACAAACAACAACTTGGTTTTGTTCGTTTAAATAATGACAAAAAACTCAATGTCTATGTACGTCATCAACTATTTTCTCGTTTTTTTTAAATCTTGTACAAAAGTTTCCATCAAGTCTTTCAAGTATCATTCAAGCATGCTCCTGTCTAATTGTTCTTTTTTTGGGATTAGGTTGTTAACTTATGTCAACTGCTTGTTGGTTTAATCTTATATCAAGTTAATAGTAAACGTTCAACAGAAAAAGAATAATGTAACGATACTAGTTATTATGTAAACCATAAAACGACAATGTGAATGCTTTTTTCATGCCAACTGCCAAGTAAGAAGATACAATGTTGACAGCGATTGTAAATAATATTTCTAATTACTTTTTTTTTTTCCAAGTGCAAAACATAATGTCTTTGATTTTCATTGAATTATTTACAGTTTGTAAATAATTTTTTTTATATAAATAAGGTTGCTTTTAGAAAGTTGACTTAACTGTATTTTCTTATTAGAAAACAACTTACAATTTCAAATCGTCTATCGAAAGTTTCGGTTAACAAACACGTAACAAATATATTGTATTGTTGAGAAAACCAATAGACCAATCAAATCTTTAAGCCCGTTCACTATGATTTATTATTCAAGCGCAGCATTAATGATCACCTAGTTTTATGTCAATTTTATATATAAGTTTTCTTATGTGGTCATAGGTTTTAAACTTTACACCAGAGTTTTT
>JAJLVH010000829.1:0-14729 GCA_030570155.1 Magnusiomyces magnusii
TCCACCGACAGAGACAACAACACCCTTGGAATTTTCAAGCTCGTAGATATCCATAACACGTTCGTAACTGAGTTCTTCAAAGTAAAGACGATCAACTTCATCGAAATCAGTAGAAACGGTTTCTGGGTTGTAGTTAATCATAATAGTCTTCTTGTCATTAGCACGAAGAGATCTGACAGTGTTGACAGCACACCAGTCAAACTCGACAGAGGAACCGATACGATAGACACCAGAGCCAAGAACCATAGTTCCGTGTTCATCAAAGGCGACATCGTGGGTAGAAGCATTGTAGGTGGTGTAAAGATAGTTGGTATCAGCAGGGAACTCAGCGGCAAGGGTATCGATCTTCTTGACAAATGGTCTGATACCGAAAGAAAGTCTGCGAGCACGGACTTCGTCTTCAGTGCAGCCAACAGCAAAAGCAATTTGTTTATCAGAGAAACCAAGCTTCTTAGAAGTAAGAAGAACCTCGTGGGTAACGCCGAAAAGAGAACCGATAGCCTCAAGCTTCTTTTGCTGGTTAACAATGTTCATAAGCTTGTAAAGGAACCACTTGTCAATCTTGCTGAGTTCATGGACACGGTCAACGGTGTAATCTTCGTGGAGCAAAGCCTGGCCAACAGCGAGCCATCTACGGTCAGTGGGGTTAGCAAGAGCATCATCGAGGTCATCGAATTTGGCGCCTTGGAAACCAACAAACGAGGGATCAACTTGACGAATAGCTTTTTGGAAAGATTCTTCAAAAGTACGACCGATAGCCATAACTTCACCGACAGACTTCATGGAAGAACCAATGTCGCGTTTAACGTGTTGGAACTTGGAAAGATCCCATCTAGGAATCTTGGTAACCATGTAGTCAAGGGAAGGTTCAAAGTTAGCAGATGTAGTCTTTGTAACAGCATTAGGGAGTTCAGGAAGGGTGTGACCGAGACCGATTTTAGCAGCAGTGTAAGCAAGAGGGTAGCCAGTAGCCTTGGAAGCAAGAGCAGAAGATCGGGAAAGACGAGCATTTACTTCAATGACACGGTAATCAAGACCATCGGGTTGAAGAGCGTATTGAACGTTACATTCACCAACGACGCCGAGATGACGGATAATCTTGATAGCAGCAGATCGAAGCATGTGGTACTCTTCATCAGAAAGGGTTTGAGATGGAGCCACGACGATTGAGTCACCAGTGTGGATACCAAGAGGATCAAAGTTTTCCATATTGCAGACAGTGATACAGTTACCAAGACGATCTCTAACGACTTCGTATTCAACTTCCTTCCAGCCCTTCAAAGACTTTTCAACAAGAATTTGGGGAGAGAGAGAAAGGGATTGAGAAGCGAGATTATACAGTTCTTCTTTATTGGAAGCGAAACCGGAACCAAGACCACCAAGAGCATAAGCAGATCGGACAATGATTGGATAACCAACATTTTCGGCAGCAGCAAGGGCATCATCAACAGTACCAACAGCAATAGATTCAGCAATAGGAATGTTGATTTCCTTAAGAGCCTGAGCAAACAAATCACGGTCTTCAGAAGTTTCAAGAGTCTTGATGGGAGTACCAAGAACCTTAACACCATAACGTTCAAAAACGCCCATTTTATCAAGTTGGACACCAACATTCAAACCAGTTTGACCACCAAAAGTGAGGAGAATACCGTCAGGTTTTTCACGTTCGATGATGTCAATAATGTATTCAGCAGTAACAGGAAGGAAATAGACTTTATCAGCAAGGCCATGAGAAGTCTGGATAGTGGCGATATTGGGGTTGATCAGAATAGACTTTTTGCCCTCTTCTTTAAGAGCCTTAATGGCTTGGGATCCTGTATGTAAGCGAAAAAAAAATGGTAATGTTAGTATTTTGTAATATTATGTGGTGAGAAACACAAACAAAAAAAATTTTCTTATCGATAAAAGAAACACATACCAGAATAATCAAATTCACCAGCCTGACCAATACTCAAACCACCCGAACCAATAACAAGAACATTTTTGACATCAACAAGACCGTCTTTTTGGAGGTTTGGCGAAAGAATGCCGGCACCAACATATTTAGAGGCAGTTGACGAACTGTTGTTTCTACGAGAAAGAACAGGAACCGAGGACCAAAAGGGTTTAACAGAGATCAAGGAATGGAATCCCGATACTGCTTTAGTAGCAGCACGAAGAGTAGAAGGAACCGATCGCACAATCATTAGAGATTGAATGAATGCTTGTAGTTCAAAAGATTTAAAAAAAGAATATATATATATATAACTATTTGAAAAAAAAAAAAAAAAATAGAAATACAAGTTTATTTCGACAAAATATTTTGTTTTTATATTGATGAAAAAGCAGGTGTTTTTTGTCAAAGATTTTATTGCAATTTGTTACAAACAAACAATCCAATGACTCTTTTTAACGTGCGAAATTCACAAGTTCCAAAGCAAGAAAAAAAGGAAACGGCGATTGTGATTGGTCAAAAAAAATAATGGAAATGGAAATGTATGAATTGATTAATGGTTAATGTGATTTATATGAATGTTGATCAATTGAATCGTTAATTTATCAAAATCATCTTGTTAATTGCCATTTCCCCTTCATCATCATTGAACCTTGTGAAAAAAACGACTATCGATTAACGTTTTCAATGTATGGTTGAATCGATAGGAAACTCGTTACACGATACGCGATTACACGGTCACGGTTTTTTTATCGATTGCTATTACTCATACACACAATTCTCCACCAGAAAATGACTCTTTGGCTGGTTATCGACGGTCCAAAATGGGTTCGCGAATCATTGCATGCTTTAATAATGTATACAATCACGTGAGTTGTTACATTTTATTTATAAATCACCTGACCTTTTGGTTACAGCCAATGTAAACAAATATCCACCACTTTTTGGTTCCATTACACACACATTACAAAAGATCATCTTCTTGGTTGACAATATCATTCTTAATCTTGAGCAAAATCGTGGCTTTCCAGTTGTCGAGCTTGGAAAACTGGTCGTATTCAAACAACTTTGTAGACAATGTTTCCGGGTCTCCTTCCTTCACGCATGTGATCACGTCTTGTAACAACAGGCATTCTCTAGTGGCTGCAAAACTGGGTTCCCAGTCAATATACTGCGAAACTGCGTTTTCAGCTGCCACTGTGTCTTGTTCTGCCAGACGGCACAAGCCAGCCTTGAGGAAATAGTCCTTCAAACTCCATTTGGTCAAGTTGTTGTTGAGAGAGGCTTTGGCAACTTGGTCGTATCGGGTAATGGCTCGTTCATAATCTTCACTCAATGCCGCAAGATCAGCCACCTTTAGAAATGCTTTATTGGCTAGTGCTTCTGCTTGGTCTTGGAAATACCATTCACCTGCGGTATCATAAGCTGAAATGGCATCTGTAACATTGTTCAATTCAGTTTCGTAAATTCCACCCAAATCCATTTCATAATTGGCTGCTCGACGGAAATTGCCTCGAAGAGTAAACAATTGAATCGATTGCTTTAAAACACGTACAGCGTCCTCTGGATCAGTCTGTTTATACGATTTGTATGCCTCTACAAGCGTATTGGCTGCTTCGTCTCTAGAATCGCACTTTTGTTGAGCTGCTGCTGCTTTTTCAAAGGCCTGGCCTGCTGATCGTCCATCTCTTTGTATCCGGAAAACGTTTGCTGCTTGAACATACAAATCGGCAGCTTCTTCGTATCGGTAACTAGATCCTCCAGAGAAAAAACTCGCGATTCCACTTTGGGGTGCTGCTTTTCTGTCAGCCTGTATATAAGATTGTGTTAGTTTATCAAAATATACATGTTTAAAAAAAAAACACATTTTACCTTTGCTAATAAAATTTGTGGATCGGCAGCCATTTTATAATTCAATGATCAAAATAAATAAATATAAACTTGAGATGGGTTTTGTTTAAAAATAAAAGATATGTGTGTTTTTTTTGGATAAAGCAATGCTGTGGAACATTTCAACAAAAAAAAAAAAATAACGGTACGCCACGTTTTAATAGCTTAACCTCCGAAATGATAGTGCAGAAAAATATATGTGTTGTAATTAGCTCTCGTAAAAACAGACACGATCAATAATGAAAATGTTACCCGGATTAACATAATTTTTTACATATCTTAATTAGTACCGATAACTTTTTAAAAAAACAATAATAAAACTAGATCATTAATGGATTCATCAACGTCAATACCAATTGAAAAACCAACGAATGATACAAATGTACAGGATTTAAATAAGGTTGACAACAAAAATAAGAATAAAAAAAAAGAAACAGAAAATGTGATTCCACAAACAGATGAATCCCAAACAAACGCTTCTGTATCTAATTCTGAAAAAGAAAATGAAAAAGAAGAAAAGGATAATGAAAAAGAAGAAAAAGAAGAAGAAAAAGAAGATTCTGTCCGATACCTTCGTTTGTTAGAACTCAGCAAACGTACTGTTGCCGAAACACTGAAACTATTGACATTCAACAAACTGGCAACCTGCTATCCCAACATTGCAAGCACGGCAGCAGGAACTTATGCCCTCAAACAAGCTCTTGCACGCATCAAGAAGTTTTTTGAATCATCAACGTTACGTGAAATAGATGTCATTTGTCGTGAACGAGATATTGCGAAAGGATTAAAAGAACTTGAAATCATTATTGATGAAGCCAAACAGAGAAAATCAAATAAAGAAAATGAAAATAAAAAAAATGAAGAAAATAAAGAAAATACCGTTTCACCTTCAGATCTCCCCGTGTACCTCGACAACTTGACACCCAACACAATCATTCGCTCACACTTGCTGCCGCTCCAACAAAACAGGATCGCAGCTTTACAATCAAAACTCTCGACACTCAGCGCCCAAAACCAGGACCTGGCAACGTCGCTGACTACCAAAAACGAAAAGGCAGCGCGGCTGTTATCCAATATCCAAAATATTGAAGAAAACGGGCTCAAAACTCAGGCCGATGCTGTTTATGGATCTGTTGAAAATAAACAACACATTCAAAAGTTTCTTGAAATGATTGTTGATCAAATAGATGAGCCAGATTTGAAAAATCCTGTCTTCACGCTAAATTCTTAATTGAATATCATTTATTTATTTCTATTTTTTCTAATATTCATTAAAAAAGTAAATTAAAAGCTATATATATGTAAAAATTAAAATTATTTATTATTATTATTATTATTATTATCGAATTTATTTAAAAACTCGACATATCTTGTTGAACATCGTCAGCCAAAGTTTCCAAAACATCTTCAATCTTTTCACGACGAAGTTTTCCAGTTCTTGGAGAAACCTCACAACTCATTTTCAACAGCAAGTCCCCACCAATTTCATCAATTTCTCGCAATAACCGGTCAAGATCTTCTTTAGTAAGAGAAGCAGAAACACATAACCGGACACGGGATGATGTAAGAGGAGTGGCTGGGTAGCCTACAATCACGACAGCAATCTTCTTTTTGAGCATGAGCCGCGAAAACGCAGGCATTTTGGCAGGATTGTACAACATGATTGGAATAATGGGACTGTCGTCGAAACCAGACGTGATGAAACCTAGACGTTTAAGACCAAGACGAAGGTAACGAGAATTGAAGGCAATACGTTGTAATCGTTCAGCACCTTCGCCTGGCTTCACAATACCCGCAATAGTAAGAAGTGAAGAATTGATTTGTGCAAGAACTGGAGGAGAAGCAGATTCACAATACAAGTTTGCATAATTGACGAGCTTCACTTTATTAATGATAGCCTTGTCAGCAGCGACATAACCACCCGTGGCACCAAAACTTTTTGTAAGTGTTCCCATCATGATATCGATTTCTTTGGTATTGATTGAAAAAAAGTCGGCAACGCCGCGGCCGTTAGGACCAATGGCGCCGATGGAATGGGCTTCGTCGACAAACAAGTAAAACTTGTATTTCTTACGAAGCGCAACAAGACGGGGCAGGTTGCACATGGTGCCTTCCATGGAATACAAACCTTCAACAACAATCAAGATTTTTTTCCAGGGACGATGAGTGCGAGGCTGACCTTGAGATATTTGTTCACGAAGCAAACGTTCAAGATCTTCCATATCGTTGTGTTTAAAAATCCGAATGACGGCACCAGACATTCGGACGCCAAACCGGATTGAAGCATGGTTAAGTTCATCAGAAACAACCAAACAGTTTTTGTCAACGAGGGCCGAGAAAATAGTGGCATTGGTGCCGTAACCCATGGAATAAATAAGAGCCGATTCTTTGCCAACAAAGTCAGCTACAATTTGTTCAGAAACCAAATGGTATTGAGTTGTTCCGCCAGCAATTCTCGGAGCGCCGACACAGGGACCAAACTTGTCGAGTGCCAAACGAGCAGCGTCGGTGCACTGACCAACAGACTGAGCAAAACCAAGGTAATTATAAGAAGAGAGGTTAAGGCACGAGGAAGTGGTGCCGGTGTACACATAAGAAAGATTGTGGTCATTGGTATAACGGTCAAGTACAGTGATGTATCTACCAGGAACGCCGGTGCTGATGCGATTAAAGCAATCGGCAAGACGGTGTTTTTGGCGCCGGACGTAGAACGAATCAAAGTTACTGACAAACGGAGCCACGCCGTTGACGACGCGCAGGTTTTTGTACGAGTCCATGTGAAAAACGCGCGCCAGCAGATCTTTAATATGTCCAATGATGATGAGCAGCAGGTAGTTCATGTAGGTAGTGATGAAGACAAAAAGAGCAGGCAAGTCGTCAGGAACAGCTGGTAATTCGTGACGAGCAGGCCATCTGGATTTGTAGAGGTATTTTTTGCTGGTGAGACGGCCAAACTCCGTTTCGTTGAGTTCGGGAGTTGTAGAGTTGGCAGTCTCGTTGGTCATAGCGATGGTGGTATTTACAACTGTAGAAGAGGTTGTAGACATTATTGTTTTGTGTGTATATATTAATATGACTAGTCTTATATATTGATTCAATCATGAAACCAACGTTTATACGATCCAAACTGGTTAAAAAGTGAATGCAAGAAAGAAAAGAAAGAAAAGAAAAAAAAATTTGTAAACGAGGGAATATTTACAAGTTTGGTTGTTGATACATGAGGCTTTCACAACAACAACGTTCAACAACACCAACGTTTGTTAATGTTGGTTTAATAGATTATTGATTAGACCGTTACGATTGGCTCTGTTGGTTTATTAATTTACTAAATTTATTATTAAATTTCCAGAAACAGCCATTTCCATTTACAATTGCATTAAAAAACATTTGTTTGCGCGATTTAAATCCAAACAAACCGGATCTGTCCAATTTGGTTAGTTAATTGATTGAGTCATGTGAGCAATCCAATTTATTAATTTCTCCTTTTAAGAAGTCAAAATGAAATATTCCTGCATCCTTTTTCCAACTACAAAACAAAACAAAAAAAAAGAAATAAAAACCGAGATTATCGATAAAATGCAAATTGAGTCATTAATCCATCAATCAATTTCTTAATTTTGTAATTTTATAATTTTTGATTTTTATAAATTTTCATAAATTTTTTGATGTCTCCTAAATGAAAAGCTAATGAATGTAAAAAAGTAAAAAAAAAAATGTATCTAATAATCGTTGTTTCATATCACGATCTAAAGAAAAAATCTATCAATGATTCTAATTGGCGACAACAAAACCTTCAATCTTTTGAAAGGTGCTAACCAAAAAATAAAGTTTTTTTTAAATCGTTTCAAACGTTCAAAAAATAATAAAATAAAAAAAATTCCTTTTTTTTGTGAATCAAATCCACATTGATTAAAAGGGTATTAAAATGAATCAACACATATTCTCATGTTGTTTTGTAAAAAGAAAAAAAAAAACAATAATCAAAATTTATGAACCTCCTTTGCATGCATCGCCCCATCCACAATCTTTGCTGCCAGCATAACCATACGAAATACCTCCGTAATAGCCACCACCGCATGTAGTGCAAAGTGATGATGATCCAAAGAGTTGATTACCGTCTGCCCAAAACTTCACACTAGAAAGAAGACTCGCACTTGACCATTCACTAGATCCATTGTCTGAAGACGCATCATCTCGCTTTTCTTTCAAAGATCCGGCTTTGAAAAATGGGTTTCTACCAAGAGCAACGATTTCGTCGTCATCGCTGCGCTTTGTGTGAGAACTGCCGAAAAACGGATTGCGTCCCAAAGCAACAATCGTGTCACTGGCGCCTGTAGTTTGACGCTTAAGAATCTCAACATCTTCTTCAGTCTTGGCATCAAGGAAAACTCCTCGAACGCCTCTCTTGGAAACAGTGCGGCCGGGAATTTGAAGCGTAAACATGAAATCGTTTCCACCACAGTCACAAGTAGCACAACACTCGGTTCTGCAAGTCCAGCAAACAGGAACATCTCCTAAAGATCCATTCGCCGTAGCTTCCCATCCAGCTTGGAACTCAGCAAGCTTAGAAGCCATAGTGGAAGCGAGAGGCAAATCGCGTTTTTCAAGCACTGGCTTGCTGGCAACGACAGGAGCCTCAATGTTTTGGGCGCTGAATGCAGGAGCCGAAAATCCAAGACTGCTAATAAACTTGTTGACAAAGGAGGGAACACGGCTGAACATAGTAGGCTTCAGGTCTTGGCCTTGTGGAATGATGGATCTCTTAGTGGATGAAGATGAAGAATTGGAAATGGGTGGAAGAACAGTATCGAAAATGTTGACGATAGCAGCACTGATTCCGCTGGTATCACTCTTACTGTTCTCAGCAAGTCGTGCAGCTGCTGAAAGAAGAGTAGTGATGGGATCAGAAGTACCGTAAGATGCAAGAGATTGAACGTTACCGTTACCATATGTGTTTTGGACAACTTGGTGACCACTAGTAGCAACATACTGATCATAGCTAGTAACTGCACCACTAAGCTCAACAAGGGTCTGGGCAAGGTACTGATCAGAGCGAACGTTACTGGTGCTAATAGTAGAGCCAGAACTTTGAGAAGTGAATGCAGTACCGTTTTGCTTAGTCCAAATAGTAAGGTAGCCGTCATCATAACCGTAACCTCTGTTGATATCTGCTTGGTAAACGCCGCTAGAAGAGCTGGGATAGTAGTTCATAGCAAGTGGGTAAATGTAAGATTGGTCGGAAATAGTAATCAAATCAGAGTTGGAGTCGGGATCGTTGACAACGGGGTCGGTGCCAGGAGCATTGGTATCACCTTCTTGACCATTAAGATATTTAGAAAGATCGACACCCTTGTTGGTGACCTTGAAACTGTTGTATCCGCTGGAGATTTGGGCAATTTGATAGTAGCCATTAGATCCAACGCTGTATTGGTTTTTGGCATTGGTGTAAGAAAAGGTTTGAGTAGAAGTGAAAAAAGCGCTCTCGCTGACGGAGTTATCAGAAGAGGTAAAGTTGAGAATAGCACGGGTGGACAAATCACGAGCAACAGACATGAGATCAACAACACCATTACCAGAAGGATTGTTGAAAGTGTTTGTGTCGTTGTGAGCCGTGCCGGTAAGAATTTGGCCGCTGCCGGAAATTCCTTGCATTTGCCAGGTCAAAAGGTTAGCAGAAACAAACCATTCGCTATTGCAAGTACCGCCCAAGCCATTGTCAATGCCAAGGGTGATTGTTGCGCCGTTCCAAAGTTTGGGAAGATAAGGAGTGACATCAATACGATAGGAAGGAACGTCATAAGCGTTGACACCAACAACAGGAATCCAAAGACCGGGAGCAAAGCCACCAGTGTAAATAACAGGGAAAGGAAGAACAGCGCCGACAGGGCTACCGTCAATGTTGAGGGTAATAATACGAGCAGGAGTCTCGCTAGGAGAATCGCTACTTCCCAAGAAGTTCATATACCAGAATTCCTCGTCAGCGTTACCAGAAGCAAAAATGTCGATAACGGCACGAGTGGTATTACGGGGAAGTGCGCCAATGTTGATGGAAGGTTTGTCTTGAGGAATAGACCAAGTAAAGGCCGAAGAAACTGACTTGTCGGAAGGAATCAAAGGTTTGACAGTATCAGGAGCGGTGCGTTTAAAATAAGAGTCTACTACACTGTTTTGGGAAGAAGAAAAAGCTGTATAAGGAGCTGAATTATAGTATTTGGCCGTGATTTGAACGCTGAAGGCACCGGTATAAACATCGTTGACGATATTTCCAAGGTCTACGACTAAAGGCACATTGTCGATTTTAAAAAGAGAAGAATAAAGAGAGACATCTTTGGTATAAGTGAAAAAAATTTCGCCGCCAGCAGGTTCAGAAGTTGAAGTTCTCCAAATTTCGGCACCGTTGACAAAGATTTTAGCAAGACGATCAAACTGAGTACCGTTTGTTGTAGTTTGCATGGTCAAATAAACATGTGAAAAGTTAGTTGTTGAAGGAGCGTCGATGGTGGTGGTATAGGGGGTACCGAAAGAATTGGCAAAGGTGTGTTGGCAAATGACTTGTTGATAGACGGGATCGCCGAGATTGAGATCGGGACCGGTGACTGCGAAATCGACCGACACGGCTTCAGTTGAAGCAGAAAAGAGCAAAGCAAAGGCCACCAGGGCCATGACAATGCGGTGATGAGAAAAGAAAGACATCATTTGTGAAAAGAAAAAAAATAAAAAATAAAAAGATAGAAGTAGAAAGTAGAAATCAAAGGAATGAAAGTTTCTAAAAAAAAAAACCGAAAAAAAAGAAACCAGAAGTTTGTTGAAAAAAAACCAACTTGAAGAAAAAAAAAAAATGGAAATAAGGGCGAGCCCGCCTTGTTTTATAGTTGAAAAGCCGGAGTCATAGCAATGCGTTATGATCAGAAAATTGACATGCACCGGCTATCGCAGCATGTGTATATGGGTGCGACGCATGTCGAAACCTGCTCCGAAACGTGTTTGGCAGCACCTGTTATAGCCACACACCGCTTATCAGCACCACACACCGCTGACCCTGCGTTCTGGAAGCTTTGCTAAACGTGTGTTTTTCGTGTTGGGCCTCGATTTGAAGTGCAGCTCAACCAACTCCTTTCTTGCCTTGTTGGAAAGTGTTTGGATGCTTACGAGTTTTGACAGGTCGTCATCGATGAGATCTCAAGAAAAGAAAAAGAAATTAGTAAAAGCGGCCTATTGAAATCATCAAAAGACTTTTGAAAATGATTTAATCGGAAATTGGTTATAAAAAAATAAATAAATCTATGGATCAAAAACATTCATGCCAGTTCACAAACAAAAACATTTGACTTTTTCTTTTACTTATTGGCCGTTTTCAATACAATCCCAATCATTAAGTTGATTATCATCCCAACACGCCAACGGTGTTTTTTCTTGTTGAAACTAGGTCTCTTTTATCAACTGGATCATGTTCCAATATCTAAAGATTGAGAAAATCCATGTTTATTCAACGACGTCACCTAGTTATCCAAACAATAGCGCCAAGCACGTGTTGATGCGCATACAAGTCACGCTGTCGGCAGGTACCACGGCTACAGAACCATTTTTCAGCGGTGGAGCTTGACGCCGCAAAGGCTTTTACTACCGTGCCAGCTCAGTCCCCACAAGCCATTCCTTTTGGTTCTTGAAACAGGGTTCTGGGACTGTTCTCATCCGCTTGTAAATAATACTGGCAGTGATCGGTAACATTCATTATTGAACATAACCTGAAGAGTTCACCGTTTAAACCATGCTATTGTAGACAAAAAAAACTTAATCATCTTTTCTAGTTTTGTTTACAGTTTTACTTTTGGCTTGTCACAGAAGTAGAATTATAGATATCTAAATAATAATAATATATAAACAACCAACTCTACAACTCAATGATGCTCAAAACCTTGGAGACTGGATTCAAAGTTCTCTACTGAAAATCTTAATCTTCTTTATAACAGATCTCGTCTTGATCGTAGTTTTACTTGGCAGTCTTTGTTACCCTGTTTTTCGAATCAAGATATGGACTGAAATGATGGATTTAAATTGTTGTGAGTCAAGTCTAGTCGTGTTAAAAATAACCTGATTCAAATCATTATAATAGAAAATAGACAAAAAACCTGATGATCAATACCAGTACCATCATTCAAACACCCTGAATTGAATCTACGCCAGATAATGCTTATGAAAAAAAAAGTTTATCTTTCGATACCATATTTTGATTTGGGTTTATGTTTTTTTTCGCTGTTATAAGTATACGTTGAGCTACTATCTACCCTTTGAAAATCAGTGCTGGTAATATCATTGTGTTATGAACATTTAAACAGTCACGACCTACGTAAATGACTTTGTGACAAGACACATACAATTCAGGCCAGGTATCGTTGTGAACTAAATGAATACAAAACAAAAAAAAAAAAACATGTACAAATTTAATAAAGTTTATCTAGGCGTTTCCTCTTATCAAGAACAGCTGTGTATTTTATTAAATAATAATTTATTAAAATAAAAAGTATCCTTTTACCGAGATCTTTAAAATTTTTTTCAAATCTATTTTAATACGTATCCCCTCTTACTAAATAACTAATTTTTGTTATATTTTGGCCAAACTATTTACAGATTGTACAAATAGTCAAAAAGTACAGTTATTGTCACTATTACTACTTCACTATAAAAAAGAAAACATGTTTTTTCATAAGTCAGTACTGAAATATAGCTTTTTCGATTTCTAGGCGACATATATTATTCGTATTGACACTGACATGTGTATGATCATATGTGCGTACACCTGTGCTTGTTTCCTGTATCCTACTTAAAATTCATAGATCTTGAAGAACCGGATGATATTAATGATGATAAGTAATCAAAGGGCTTGAAACTTATAAAAAAAAATAACGTACAGTATTAATTGTGATGAACTGCCATCTCGTCTTCAACATATTACACTTTCTCTCTTGTATGTATGTCCCTGTGCGTTTATGTTCAGAGTTTTGAAATAATAAAAAAGTGAATAATTATTATTTTCTTTAGTTTTTTCATATCTTGTTAATAACCTAGTTAGATTTCACAAATCCAATATAAACATTAAATATTAACAATTAATAAAAAGCTTGTTTGCTTAAATGATTTTTTTGTTTTGATATACACAATTCCGGCATTAATTTTGAACAGCCTTGTTCTATGAATCTATAAACTTCCGTGTGCGTGTGTATACACTCGAGTTTTGATTCCATTCACACCCGTTACCAATACTATTATTATTTTATTTTCACAAGATTCACACTGCTTCAACATACTGTTTCTACTTTTTTTTAATGTGGAGTTTCGCAAATGAGATCCAAAAAAATGTATTACGTTTGTTTTATTTAATGTATTTGTTGACGTTTTGACTACAAGTCACAACAAACAACAAAAATAAAAATAAATACCCAATTGAAACAAAATATTTTGAGAAATTGGGTATTTATTTTTATTTTTATTGAAAAAAACCATAAAGTTTAACAACAGTTATTATGACGTGTATATTAAAAAGGTTGGATTATATTTGTCGTTATATTGATCTTCATTCATTGATAAAAAAAAAAGCACGACAACTGGGTCAGAGTCTCAGCAGTAAACATAACAACGATTCATTAGATCAAATGAATCTAGTTTATTATTGTCAGATAGACTTGTTTATATTAAAGCATTGTGAACATCATGTAACAGTTTTTCATTTTCATTCATTTATATAATATATTTATAGAAATGTCATAACTATCATTAGAACCACTGTTTATAATTGTTTTTTTGTTTTCAACTCCACTTCAACTTCTTTCAATTGGGTCCGGATTAATTCGCCCATTTAAAGACATTTCAAAGATAATGAGCCTAGTTTACAAAATAATTTTTTTAATTTTCATCATCGATTTTGTGTCACCTTAAAAGAAACAAGCCCCATTATAAAGCCGTACGCACAAAGAGCCAAAGTTCTGTCCTGACTACGTAATCATTAGTCAGCCTTGTTTGGGCCTTCATTCAGACAAGCCTAGTAATGTAGGCAATTTGATCTTGTTTGGCAGCTAATTCCATATATAAACCTTACGAAAATACCATTAGAAAAAGTTTCTGTTAATGACACTTTTATTAAACTCATAGTTGACGCCAACCAGGCTGCTCCTTCTCCGCCAGTCAGTCCCGCACTTGATTACAAAGTTGTATAAACCATTTTGATTTATTATTATCATTAGCTTTATTAAATTTTTTTTTTTTGCAAAAAGTTAAACATACAAATCACTCATTATCCTTGACATCTTCATTCCTACCTTCGTCACCATCAAACCGGCATCGTACATTCTCGTTTGCGACCAAAAGTCATCCTCAACTGCTTGGCTTGTTTTGAAGACTGCCAGGGCTGAAAATGGTATTGCTAGTGCCAAAAATCCCGTAATTGGAACTACATCGCTTAAGCGTGTTTACGAAATTTTAAAAAAACCAAGAAAAACGTGTGTCAAGCTATTTTCATATATTTACAGTTGACTGCTGTATTCTTTAAATCTCACACACCGCTAATTCTGGTCAACTCATCAATATACAAATGTTAAAAAACGGGTCATCCAGTAAAGCATTTTTTGGTTTATTACTTCGCAAATAATTGCTCTTAAAATTTAGTTGTCAACAAACAACAAACTACAATTTTCAAAGATTTTAATACGCTGATAAAATCAATTAAAATAATCTAAATAGACATAATTTAGTTGGCGCCAACAACGTAAGTAAGGCCACAACGACCACAGTACTGGCGTTCAACGTTGAAAGCGTTCTTCTTCATGTTGGCCATGAAGACACCAGAACCACAGTTAGGGCACTCACGTCTAAGACGGGTAACAGTGCCATCGTCAGCAACCTTGTAGTAAGA
>JAJLVH010000830.1:548-14667 GCA_030570155.1 Magnusiomyces magnusii
GCCCTTAAACTCTTGGGTGAAGCCGTACGAAATGTAACTCCCAAGAATTATGACGCACTGATGACTGCATCTATTTTACTGATTCTGGATTCGATGGCCAACGCTTCGACAATAGATGTGCTGCCATCATCTTCACCTGATGCTTCTAAATGGCTCCATAATTTGCGTGGAGTTTCTGCTGTTTTGGCTGCAATTGGGTCACCGACTCAGGAATCACGTTTTTTCAGTCTTGATAATATGGACTTGGGTGACTTGGTTAATGGCTTAATTTTGTCTGACTCACCAAGATCAAACACTTTGGGTTCTTTCGAATGCTTTGACAATGACCTAGCCGAGCTTTATCCAATTAGTTTATCTTCTCCCTATTTTTATGCTCTTTGTTATTTAGATAAGCTCTTCCGTCAACGCTACAAATCCGATTTTGTCCTTAGAGCATTCTCTTTCCCAGCTCTTTTGGACAAAAACCTTGTACAAATGCTTATCAATGGTGACACACGGGCTAAAAGAATCATTCAGGTTTATTTTAAACTGGTTCGATCATTCACTTCAGAAATGAAAAACACTGTTTGGTTTCTTGAAAATATCACAAAAGTCCTTCCCATTGACATGGATGATGAGTTTGAAGATTTCGAAGTCATCACTCAAGCCTTTGACTTAAATCTTCCCAATGTCGAAAATATTATGATTACTTTGTTTGGAAGCGATGTTCAGCAACAGATTTTGAAAAAGTGTCGGCTACAGCAACAATCTCAAAGTCAAACTATGAAAACAAGTTGCAAAACAGATTGTTTATCTCAAATCGATCAAACCACTTCCAGCCTTTCTAATTCTGAATCATTGAACATGGCTTCCGAAAACTCAATTGTATCAGATTTTGATCTTGATTCGTTGTATCCTTCATCCGATTTGACTTCCTATGCTTCTGAAATCATGAATAAGGCCGATTATTGTGATTCCACATCTACTGTTTCTTCACATCCATTAGATTCATCAGTTTCATTAAATATGGCTAACGATCAGAATGACAAAAACCAAAGAAATGTGGTTGAACGAAAGATGTCTTCTGCAGAACTAATCTCCATCATGAATGGAATAACCTCTTCTCCCAGTTCTCCTCTTTTGAGCACATCTTCCGGGCTTGATTCTATGATTCGGCACAATAGCACTTCTTCGGTTGATTTCAATGTCAATCGAAATACAATGATCAACAATAGTCGCCGGTCCACTTATGTTGAAGAAATGTTTGGAAACGATTCGATTGACGACAACAACAACTCAAAGTCCGTAATTGATCATTTAAACCTTGACAGAATCCGATTTCCCGCCAAAAACTTCCAACAACACACAATTCACAATCACATCACATCACCAAGAGACAACAATGGCTCTTCTGTTTGTGATTTGACAAACAATATTAGCTTAGAATCGATTTCCTGGAAAACCCATTTATCTTCTTTTGACGACTCGATGACGGCTTCTACCAACAGCAATAACAATGATTCGATTAGCAACAATGACTGTTCTAATGATCACTATCCTTCCTTTACACCTTCATCTTCCATTTTATGTCACTCTAATAATGACAACTCTAATGATTTCACAACTATCAAGCCAAGCCTTTTAGATCACTCTCCTCTTTTGTGATGAACGAAAATGATGGTTTTTAATTAGCCTCAAAAATATTAAAATAGCAATGAATAATAAAAATAATAATGATATTTGAAATGATATGATTTGATATGTTTTTTTAATGGAAAAAAGTTTTGCGTGCTTATACAATTTGTAAATAATAATTTAATTCAGAATAATTTTAAAATACAAAGTCAACAAAAACATTCAAGATAAATGTTCAATTTTCTTGATTGTTTTGAATTTAATTTCTAGAAGTTGACACAAATTGTTTGTGCACGAATATGTTAAATTATGGTTGCAAAATAAAGGCAATATATTCACTCACGTGATCCTTTTATATATAAATTGTTTTAAATGAAGACTGAGCGCTTGGAGAATATCAATCGATCATGCTTTGATTTTTTACTTCTTTTTAGTTGGTCAAATTTGATCTGAAAATAACAAAATAAGCGTTTAAACAGACATTTGCATATACTGTGATACCCAAACTGTTTATGATGTTGGTTTCAGTAAAATATTTATCTATATTTTTATTATAAATGAAAACTTGTTGGATTTTTTAACATGAAGAAATCTTGTGAGTGTTTACGAAGAGAAAAAGAAATGAAATATATTGAAACAATAATTATATGATATTATTTTGACTGTGAAAATTACCCCAAAAACCCCTTTTTTACAAATATACATAAAAAACAAAAAAAACACAAATATTCGTTAAATTTTGAAAGGTTTAAAATATCTTAATTTACAATATTCTTTTTATAATATAAAATTTATTTCCAAGTTGATCTTTTAAGTACATGATTTTGTGATGCAAACATGCGTCATTAATATTTAATGAAATTACCAGTATTAAATTTTAACTCATGCCTTTTCGTTTTTCAATACAAATTTTTATATTGTTTTTTTGTTGATCGAATTCAAATAATGAATCAAATGAAAAATAATAACCGGAAAAACTGTTGTAACACAATTGAAGTACCGTCACATTTTCAATTGTGCGTTTCTGTGATTTATAAATAATATACTTTTACATTTTTGCCAGCACGCTTAATTTTAAAATATTTTTTTATGGAAACAGTTACTAAATATTCAGTAAAAGCTCAATCTTTATAAAAATAAAACATTTTAATTGATTAAAATTAAACGCAAGTAGCACTCGTTAATTTGATACATGCTTGTTTTTGTTTTTTAATCACTGGCCTATTGATATTTCTGATATTTTAAATGTACACACATATTTGATCTTTATGGTATTTCAATTTCTAAAATTTTGACAATAAGTATCAACCAAAACTTATAAAAAAATTTAAACATTTATTTTAGGTTAATGAACATCAAATTGTATCTTTGATACTAAAAAATAATTCACTTATTATACACTTTCAAATATAAAACCAACCATGGTATCATACAATATATAATTTTTGTGCATAGGCCAATTCCATTGTATCAAAACAAAAAACGATTTTTAAAATAATGTGTCTATCACCTGCTGGAATCTTTTAATTCAAGACAGTGACCATTTGTAAGATTTCCATATACACAGGCAAGCTATGAACTGTTGTATTTTTGTTAATCAGATCGTTACTGAAAAATATATGCAACAGGTAATTTACAATAGAATTGAAAAACTTCAATAAATTTCAAGTAAGACATTGGTAATGCTTTGCGGTTTTTTTTCTTTCTTTTTTTAAATGTACATACTATTAGGTAGTAATATAATCCAGAGATTTAAATAAACAAACAAGACTTACAGAAACTATAAAACTACATAAATTGCTGTTTTGACATTGAATACGAAATTTTCATTTGTTGATTTCAAAAATATTTAAAGCTAACTCGCATATGAAAAACTAGCTGGTTCTTGTGATAAACTGCAAAAATATTGTTTCGGATGCTATGGACTAGTGTAGTTATAGTTGGTAGACGATAACCCGTTCCTAGTTAAGTAAATTGTCTTCATAAGCCGCTTATTCCCTAAATTGGACACTGTACTAAATCACGTGATCTTATTTTTTCTCTTTTATAGCCAATTAGATCTCATTTTTGCTATCGTTTGCAGCTAACATTAACTCAAACCGTTTATTTCTGTTAGGAAATTGGCTGTATGCACTATTTTTGAATAAAATCTTGAATGAAAAAACTTTCCAGCGCATTAGTTTCCTTATCTTCTGGGTGCATTTATGTATGTGTTCTTAATATATTTAAAAACGTCATAATTTTAGAAAAGTTTACGTCAAGTCATTAACTTAATCTGTTTTTATTTATATTACATGTTTTTTTTAACTTGTATAAAATATATGATGAAAACCAAGCAGTTTCCATAACAACCAGAAATATATATCAAATTATGTTTTTTTTATTATGTTTTATTAAGTGCAAAACATAATGTTTTCAATTTTCAATCAAACAGTTACAGCTTATGAAAAATTTAGATCAAGCGGAATTGCTTTTAAATCATGTCTTGGCTAGATATTTCGTGATAAACATTAAACCCTTTTTATTCATCATAAATTTTAAGATTAAGGTTAGCTATGGATTCAATTAGTATTGTCAAAGCAAGTAATGAAGCACACATTTTTTTCATAATTATTTTTGGTCACAACTAAAATGGTATTTACAAACTAACTAGTTATGCTTGTCTAAAATTATTACATAGTGAAAATTTCAGTCAATTGAAGTCTAAATTAATGTTTAATATAGTCGGTTTGTCAAGATAGTTACAAGCTTTAGACGTTATGTTCATAGATTCTTTTTATTCCATTCATGTCGCTAGAAATAGTGTTTTTGATTACAAGTATTTGTTTGGCTATCATATCACTGATTTACGAAATATGTAAAACAAAAATAGCAATTGGTTTCATAATGTTGAAAAAAAAAACACTTAGCGAAATCTTAATGGCTTGCCGAGTGATGCTAGCTAGTTCCAAGACTCACAAAACAAATAGAATTTCGAACCGAAAGTAATCGTCATTTTCATTATAAGCGTACTATCAAGTTATTAATTGTTTCAGTAATTTTTAGTTGATAATAACATTTAATTTTTATTACAACAATCATGTAGTGACTGCTTACCATTGATGTTGAATTTTATTTGCATTGCTGCCAAACATACTGTATACTCTTTGGTTTCAAATCCTATTTTATGTCTATTTGAAAAGTTGTTATTTCAATATATATGTAATTACTATTTGTTTTCTTCTTCAAAAGTTACGTATATCAGAAATATAAATGATTATGTAGTTGTTGAAAAACCACCAATACCTTTTCTGTGAATATTGTAAATATAAATATTGAATAGAATTGAAGTATTCATATCCTATATAAAAAAACAAGCTGTAGTACTGACACTATTATTGGTAATATTTTTGAGCATCCGCAGATACAAATAATACGGCATTTAGTTATTAATATAAAAAGCCGGTGTAAAACAAGACGTTTAATGTTTTCATTTTGTCTACCGGTATGATCCTTAAGTTAATGATTCAAATGATCTGTATCTAGTTTGAAAATTAATTATTACTCTGCGTTATAACATCTGGTAACTGGTAATAACTCTTTTTCATGTTACCGTCATAGTTTTCTTACTGAATATATCAACTGGTTTCCAAAATTAAGACGAAATTTTAAATTTCAAAATTTCTTCAATCCATAATCGGCAAAAATGATTTCATAATTATTGAGTTCGGTAAACTTAAGGTAAAACACTCAATTACAGCAATTGTTAGTTTCCACAATCAATAACCCATATAATTATATTTTTCTCAATTATTGATTTATTTTCAACTTCCAAAAGTATAAATACTCAATTGTTTTTCAATATTGATTATTTTTAATTGATTTTATTTAGTACTTACATCTTTTCTATAAGCTCAATCATTCTTTTATAATAGACATAATTACTACACTCTTTTTAATATGATACCAACAAAAGCTTTAATAACCTTGATATCTTTAGGGAGCGGGCTTTCTACAGTCAATGGTTTTAGTTTTGGTTTTAATTTTGGAAAAAGACAATTAGATTCTATTCCTAGATCATCAAATACTTTTGTCAGTAGTAGTAAGTGTTTTATTTTTGTTTACTGTTAACTTAATTTTCAAATCTTGTGTTTTATTTGTCTAACATTTTTGTAGGTGTCACAACTTTTTTGAATACAAGTAGCCCTGCTACTCATTTAGAGCATTCTAGTACAACATTAGAAAGTATCCCTTCAAATCAGCGCAGCAACGCAACAACTGCTATTAGCACAGACTCTACTGTTGCATCTACTACCCAACAATCATATAGTACATCACTTGAGCCAACTTCTCATACTATCACTATTTATCCTACCAATTCTAACGACATTACTAGAGTTGTTACAGTCCCTGCTAATCCAGCCAGTCTTACAACCAGTATAATCACTATTACTCATCCAGCTTCAACAGTTTTGTCAACTCACGTTTATCCCGTATCAAAAGAATCATCATTACATACAGCAGTTGTTGTTCCGGCTACCGAAGTGTCTGGAACATCATATAGCGCTTCAACCTTGACTATTACTTATCCAGTTAATGGTAATACCGTTGAATCCGACTCTGACTTTTCTTCTTCCACTTTATCAAACACTAATACACAAGATGATACAACTGCTACTATTGATATTCCAGTTTCTGGACCATCTGGATCTAGCCATGTCAGTTCAATTTTGACAATTTCAAACACCCGTTCATTTTCTCAAAACCCAGGATCTGGCTCATATAGCTCGTTTCCAACCACAACTGTTGTCACAATTCCTGCATCTAAATCTTCGGATAATACTTATCAAGCGGTGACAGTTACTGTCACAATCACTGAAAAAGTATCTGCATCTGAATCAACTAGTCAGACTAGTTCAACATTTCCTAACACTAGTAATACTGGATCCAGTACTTCGAATTCAAATACTATTACTACTAGCTCAAACCCTTCCACTTTTTCAACAATTTTTGATTCAAGACCAGTAACCAATTCGTCAATTCCATATTCTATACATACAGATTCTGGTGCTGAAACTGATTCAAAATCAGCTACAGTAAATAGCGGCAGTTCTACTCGTCTTTCAACTTCTCAATTAAGCACTAGTGCTTCTGGGTCTTCCAGCGTGTCAACACCAACATCTTCTATTCAGTCAAGTAGCTCAATTGCTCCTACTTCTAGTTCATCATCTTCTACGCATATCGCATCTTCTACACCTACTTTTAGCTCTTCATTATCTACCCCAACAACTTCTAGTAAATCTGGAAGTTCGGTAGCTTCTAGCTCTAGTTCGTTATCTTCCACTCCATTATCATCTATCCAATCTAGTAGTTCAACAACCTCTACTTTGAGTCTATCTTCTTCCGCACCTAGTTATAGTTCTTCATCTTCTATATCATCCATTCCTACTTCTAGTTCATTATCATCTATTTCCTCTACACCATCCACTTCTAGTTCATCGTCGTCCATCTCTTCTACACCATCTAATACTAGCTCTGGTGGTTCAACTTCTTCCACGTCTATTTCATCACCCACATCCTCTATTCCCAGTTCTAGCATGTCATCTTCTACATCATCTGTTATTAAATCTGGCAGTTCAACAGCGTCTAACCTTGGTCCATCATCTTCTGCAAATTCAGCACCTACTTCCAGTTCTACACATGCTACTCCACATCCAGATGTTACAGTAACAACTACTTATACACCCCCAAATAATATTGTCACTCGTACCAAATCAGTCACATCCATAGAAACTGTAATTGTTACAGTTTGTGTTGCCGGTGATTGTGAAGTTACAGCTGTTCCAAATGTAGCACCAATGACATCAGCAGATACCAATCAACAGCCTGCTTCTACGGATGTAATCACCGCTGCCGCAACTGCCACAGTTACTGCAAATGTTTCTGCGGCAATTGGAGCTAGTGCTGATGCTACAGCAACCGCAACCGCAACTGCTATTGTAACCGCTTCTTTGAACGGTGTCACTATTGTTGTTACTGCAACCGCTAATATCACTGCTTCTGCCGGCGCCGGTGCAACAGCAACAGCAACAGCCACTGCTATTGCTGACGCTACTGCCACTGTCAATGCACGCGCACCTGCTTTAGTTGTTGCTTCGGCTGTGGCTACCGCTTCAGCTTCTGAAGCTGCAAATGCCTCTGCTAAAGCTTCCGCACACGCATCTGCAACTGTTGTCGCTTCTTCGATTGCTTCCGCTCGTGCTACAGCGTCTGCATCGGTATCAGCTTCCAGCTCAGCAGATGATGCTGCTGCTGTTGCTGCTTCATCTTCAGCAGCACACCATGCTTCTGTCTCTATAGCTTCAAATGCACCTTCAGCATCAATTTCTACTGCTCAGATGATTACGACTACTACAGTTATTTGCGAGTCAAATTCATGTATTACCTCAACCACATCTTATGTTCCCGAGGTTTCAGATGTTATTGTTGTTTATTTTGAAGATCCTAACTCTAAAGCATTCGTAACAACATTTGATGGAAACTTCCAATCATTCAAAGTATCTGCCACTGCTACTTTTGAACCAGCGTCAAATTCATCTCCTACAAATGATGTTTCTGAGTCCTCAGCGGCCTCTCATTTTGTGCGAAGATATTTGGAATCATCAATGGTGAATATTCCAGTTAACGAATCTGATAGCATTATTAATACAACCCAAGCAATTGCAACCGTAGCCGCTGATATTAATGAAAATCCGCTTGAATCTTCATCTTCAGCAGTAGCGTCCCCAAATTTGAGTTCGAGTCAACAGCCCGTTTTTGTTAATTCCGAAACTATGCCAAGCATTGTCACTGAATCAACAAACAGTCCTGACGCCAGAGGTTCAAATATGGAATCCACACTCATTCAAACTTCAGCTTTGGTTTCGTCGTCTGGTCTTTTTAACCAAACGGCAAACCAATTGATTCCTCAGGTAGGTGCTGCTCCTCAATTTGGCGCTGGTATTATTACAGCATTGTTTGCAATTGTCGCTTTAATCTTTTAATATGGTATTAAATAATTATTGATTGATTATTTTTTAGCATACATATTTAACTACACTTAATTCTGTCTTATAATAATATAGTACATAATATTAATTTATTAAATTATTCACCTCGTGCTGTATTCTAATAGAGAAACAGAATAAAATTTGTAAACTTTAAACTATTTTGAGTAAATCCAATTATAATTATAAAAACCGGGTAACTAGGTATACAAAAGCACATAGTAGTCAAATATCTTTCACTGTGTAACGTGACAACTTTGATGACCAAACAGGAAATCTTGTTATGAGCCGCGCCATATGTTTTGTACAAACTAGTCAATTATACAAACCAGAATGTTTAAAAGTATATATTGAAGTGAATATCTGAAGGAATTGTAAATTGTTGGTGCGGATAAGCTAAGATCGGTATTTTTGAAAAATTTTTAGACAACTGATATCAATTGCGCAACCAGGAAGATTTAAATTGCACAATTTTAATCTATAGTCTATGACCTTTTGTACTTCAATTGTAACTGTTTTTCGTTATCTATGAGGTTTTTTTTAAAAAAAATTACACAAAACGCTACCTTTATTGATATAAAAAATATTTTGAAATACATGAAAATATCAACTGCCATCATCTAACTTTGATGCCGGTAAATTGTTTGAGAGAAACATCACATACTCATAGACTATAAAGTGATATTAAAAACCAAGAAAACAAAATGGATATTAGCAAAACACTTGATTCATAAAACCGTTGAAGGAAAAAAGTCACAAAACATAGTTTAAAGGCAACTTAAATATAAGTGAACTTAGCAATTGTAGGCAACTTTCATAAAAAAACAAATATCAATGAGAAGGTGGCTACGTTGATATATATATAATACCAATACGAAACTTAATATCAATGTTAATCACCAAACCGCCAAGCTGTTAATAAGAATTGTTTCACTAGATCAAAAACACACAAGAAAAAACGGGATCAATACTTGAAAGGCTGAAAAAGTTTATTTTTCCACATTTGCTTGAACAAAGATACAAATCAAGTTGTAGCCTAAGTTTTGATTTGGTTTTAAAAAAGAAAAAAGGAAACAATGAACAAAACTAGCACTGAAATTGCGAGATAAAGAAAGTTTTCCTAATTGTCAATTATTTCTCAATTTCGGCAAAAAACAGAGGATGAAAAAACTATAAGAAGCAAATGGATTGTTAATGACTTGCTTGATGAATATTGCTTCAGAATTTTTATTTAATGCGCAGAGTTGCAACGACGGATAATATATTTTTAAGTTTATGTTAAATGGGCCTTTACTAACTAGGCATTCATCATTCGTAAACTGATACTTTTTTTGGTAGTTCTGAGATATGTTTAATAAAGTACAATTGTTTACATATAGCTATACCCAATACAGTCTCGACGTTTATTTTTCAGCTGCCGCCATTACGAATCGTGCCGTATTACAATACAATTAACCATTTCTTTATTGATTTAATGAAATACAAACCGGATTTTCATTAAACCGCTTTAAAGCAGCCTTTTAAAAGTCGCTTTAACAGTTCTTTTGAGCATCATAGCTACAAGGCTAAAATATCGGACCTTGGTTTTCCCAAGTGGTTGTGGGTTCTGCACACACACGATTTTGGTTTGTCCACACACATACCCGGCAAACCTTACCACCCCACCTACATATAAATAGGCCAACACACCCACACCAAATTCCAAATTCCAAATTCTATTTTTTTTTCTATAAAACAATTAGTATATCCACAAACTATTATTTAATTGTTTTTTTTTTAAAAAAAAACATTTACTATCCATAATCAACAACATTCATATACACATTAAACAAAATGGTTTCATCTAGAAGATCCCGCATCATTATTCTTGCAGCGATAGTTGCGACAGTTATCTTTTTCATCTTTTCATCAGACTCGAGATCCGCTGCCATGAATGCTGCTCAATCAGCTGCTGATAAAGCACGGGAGAAGGCCAACAGCTTGAAAGGCCACCCTGCTTCTCCAGATGCTGGAACGAATAATGAACAAAAGATTGTTGAAGAAAAAACCGCAGAAGCTGCTGTTGAAGTAAGTGCCGATTTACATGATTATTTTTTTCTTAGCCATTTGATTAGACTAACAGGATTTTTTTAATTATATTTAAACAGAACAAAAACAATCAAGATTCCGCAAAAGTTCCTGATACCCCTGAAGATACAGTTGTCATCAGTGGTGACGTTGAGAAACAAGATGTTGAAACATTCGACGCTGTAGTCGAATACAAGCGCTATTTGTCGCAAAGTCCTGTTGTTATCTTTTCCAAGAGCTTTTGCCCTTATTCTAAGGCTGCCAAGGAACTTTTGTTAAAGAAGTATTCAATCAACCCCGAACCTACAGTCGTTGAAATCGACTTGCATCCTCACGGAAGCGAGCTCCAGAAATATATCGGTGAAGTCACTGGCAGAAAGACTGTTCCTAATGTTCACATTCAAGGCGTTTCTCGTGGTGGATCCGACGATTTCCAAAAACTCGAAAGTGAAGGAATCTTGACTACTCAAATCGAAGAATGGTTCAAGGAGAACCAGGGTGAGACTCAATTTACTACATTTTCTATTAAGAAGAGTAGTGTTTAAATCTGAAGAAATTGGTGTTTTGACCTAGTTTTTTTTTATTTTTGTTTTGTGTTTCGGTGGCAGATCGTCCTGGGTTTTGATGATTTGGTTTATTTATTATTTCCGTAATGCATTTTTATGAATAATATATTCTTTTTTTTTTGTGAATATGTTGATTGATTATTGTTTCAGTATAGTTTTGAAAAAAAAAATTGTTTTTTTAAATTACAATTCAACAACATCATCGACTCATTTCAAAGACCGAGTTTGATTGTTTTCACGTTGTCGTTTTATCGACAAAAGACTTGATGAATAATTTGCAAACTAATAACGAAATACACTTTAATTATACTTCGATACAACATCGATATTCATCATTCATTGTTATCTTGATCAACACTGTGGTAATAATACACAACTTCAACAAACTTTATCGTCTCATTCGACACTCGTTTGGTTAGTAGTAAAACAATATATCAAATGCTCGCATGTGTGTGTTATTGCAGATAAATCATTTGATACTGTATCAGTAAAATGACGTTTCTTTTTTATTATTTGTGTGTGTGATGCGTGTTTCATTATCACGTGCAGACCCGGTTTTAGTGTCAATGTGTTTCTTATTTTTTCAACACCAGTTTCGATTTCAATATGAATTTTTTTTTTTTTTACAATATCGTGATATAGACAATCGAATATAGTTCATGGTTTCCAATTGTGATTCTTTTTGGTTTTTCTCAAACCGTAATAGTATATGTTTTTTAATTAAAGATTATTGGGCAAAAAGGAAAAATGGAAAAGTGATTAATGGACTATTGACAAATGAAAACAAGTAGTTTTGAATAAAAAATATATTACGATGAAAAGTTATGAATCAATCAAAACCATCTTGAATTGAGCATTTATCAAAAAATAATTATAGAGTTTAGACCAAAGTATTCTTATCAAATCCTTTAACCACAGTGTTGATTGATGTATCAGTTATGTTCATTGTAGTTACCCTACGTTTAATCTATAGAAGGTCAGTCTAACAGAACAGGATTGAGTTCAACACAATTTGCAAATGTTTTCGAAAACAAATTTACTAATTGTATTACCAGACTGAGTTCATAAAAAAGTAATGCTTGCGTTTAATTATGGATTATGCCAATTTTGCAATAGTTTTCACCAACCATAATTCATAATCCTGTGCAGGCACATATCTTATAACAAGGCAATCATCACTATGTATTGTTCAGTAACAGTTTCCAAAAAGTGGTGACGTCTGTATAAGGCAGTTGAATTGAGAATCAGTAGTGACAATAGCCAATTTACGTTTTTATTCAATCCTTGAAAACCATAGTTGGTAGGGCTAAGAAATAATGAAAAACAGAGTCGTAGCCAATTACATTGCCATTATGCCGAACAATTTCCCAAACAGTAGTTATTGAGAACCCAAATCTCGGTTATACATGTTGTTTTAAGTCATGACTACTTTGTTTGATTTGAATCTATCCATGGACTTAAAAATTACCATGTTGTCCAATTGGCTGTTTTTTCCGTGAAAAGCCGATACGTTTCACGTGTTTTGTGCTCTCACACCGTTCGGCTATTAGATGTCAAAAAACAGCCTATTTTCGGTTGTAAATCACGTTAGAAATCGGAAAATTATATATTTTCTTCATTTTCCGTAATTAACCGTTGCCTTGTTATACTCAAATTTTCAAACATTGTAAATCTTTTTTTTCTCCCCCATAATATACGGGTTTCATCGGTTATTTCTTGTTGGTTAAACTGAGGAAACACCGTTTGAGGTGCTTTTGGGTTTAAAAAGCAATACATTGACCATCAAAAATGTTTCGGCTATTGGCCTTGAATAGAATAAAAATTGTATAAATTTACTATAATTTGTTTGAATTTCGCTGTTTATTATATGTAATTATTTGCTTATTTTTCATAAAACAACTATTTATTAAATCCCATGTATTTATTTACAATGCCTGCATCATCACTACGAGTACTTACGATTGGAGCTGGAGCCGTTGGCATGGTTTATAGCTCATATCTAAGTAAAGTTCCTGGCGTTGAAGTCACTGTTTTGGCTCGATCAAACTATTCCGCTATCTGCAAAGATGGTGTTGACATTACTTTACCTTCAAATCCTCCTACCACAATAACATATCACCCACACGCTGTTTGGCAATGGAATGAAGAAACCATTTCAAACTATGCTGGCGAGCCCTTTGATTTTGTTGTGATATCGACAAAATCTCTTGGTACAGATGCTTTAAAGGGTTTACAAAATTTCATGTCTGTTGACAAGACTATGATCATACTGTTCCAAAATGGTATTGATATTGAAGCTCCATACAGAAAAGAGTATCCAGGAATTCCAATTGCATCGGCTGTTCTTCTTATCTATGTGGCTTCAGACGGTACGAGAAACGTGTTAGTATCAGATCCCGAAACAAAAGTCACTATTGGCCTGGACAAACGTTCATATAATCCGAAGCAAACATTAGAACTGAAAGATCAACTGGAAGTGTTCAAACAAATCACATTACATGACGAACACATAACTTTCAATATAGTCGACGACATTCAAGTCAAACGTTGGGAAAAGATTATGTGGAATGGTAGTTTCAACATGGTTGGTGCATTGCTAAACATGGATGTTGGTCAAATGATTGCATCAATACTTGAACCAGTAGAAACATTAATGACTGAAATTTGGCAAATCGCAGACGCTGACCTCAGACCTGATAGTGAATGGTATCCCAGATCCAAAGTCGATGAAATGTTTGAATGGACAAATACTGAAATTGAAAAGACCTTTGTCCCAAGTACAGTTCAAGATGTTCGTAAAGGCCACGCAATTGAACTGGAAGCCATTGTTGGAAACATGATTCGTGC
>JAJLVH010000831.1:0-14647 GCA_030570155.1 Magnusiomyces magnusii
GCTGTGATATCTACTAGCATAATATATGGTAGCACATTGCTGTTATGATATCACATTCATGCTGTGATATCTACTAGCATAATATATGGTAGCACATTGCTGTTGTGCTACATCACATTCATGCTGTGTTTTCTGCTAGCATAATATACGGTAACATAATGCTTTGCTCAACATAAATTGGTATTATTGAAAAAAAAAGTTTTATCCCCTAGTCTGTCAAATTTGTTGAATCTATTTGTTTTGTTGCCATCGACACTTTTAAACTACCTACAAGAAACAACAAGCTTTAATATATTAAACTGAAGGAAACTACTAACAGCAACATCAACCGAGATTTTGAAAAGTTACGCTACAATGCGTGATTTTTGTTTCTACTGCATACAACAATAAGACGCGTGGTGTTAATATTACCGATCAACTTCAATTCTTACATCTTTTGAGCTTTTCAGATTTCCAAACTAAAGCTAATTAAGACTTGAAGCAAAAGAATATAAAAAAATTTGATTATATCATTGAACCGCTTTGATAGCGCTTTAATTCATGTTCCGATGAAAGTCAAAAGTGAAACTGGCAAGCAAAACAAAAAGAAATGTGTTCCCTGTTGTCACAAAAATCTAAAGCATAATGCTTCAGTGAAATGCATAAGTTGTGCCTTTATGTTTTCATAAGTATCATACTTGATCTATTTTTTATTGTGTATTTTGTATTTAATTTCTCGATAGTTCCACGTGTTAAAGCCAATCAATGATAGCAGCTCATTTTACTTGGGTAACGTGATAAAAGAAGCATGTCGATGCAAAGAATGGTTTTTTTCGTGTCAAAATTGTTTCTTTTTTCACATGACAAGTGTTTTTTTGTCGTGTATTCGATTTATTTCATGTGAGAAAAAATAAAAATTATTCTGCCAAATACCCTAATAAGTCATCCTTACACAAACTAAAAAATACTAAAAATGCTAAAAGTACAAATAGCTTATGTATTAAAAGAAAACCAAAAATAAATCAAATATTGCCGTATATATAAATGGATGAACGCTAATTCGAAAGCCTACCTGTGCCGTTAAATTATACAAACATGCGCTTAAGGCATCTAGTAAATCACTTTTATTATTTATACTTAAGTTTAACTAAAGATGAAATAATAGGTTTTCCCGATTTGATCAGCACAATATATGTGAAAACCAACCAAGAGTTAGAGTGCTTGACATTCTTAGCGACACAAACGTAATTGTATAAATACTATTTGTTTGTTTTTAAATAAAGCATTTTGGCCATATACTATGTAAATAACAATAGTTGTTTTGGTAATTAAATAAGTATATAATATATACATGTAATATTACATATTAGTAAAAATTGCAACTGTGACTTTGTTTTGTTGCTGTTTTGTGTCAGAGGATTGGGCAATCACTGCAGTCATTTCAGTCAAAAATAGAAGAATTTTATTTTTGCAATATCCATGTTTTTTTAATTCAAAATGTTGCTTATAGTAAAAGGTTTATGCTAATTCTAATATAAATGCTACCTATCAAAACGCATTCGGTGTGACTGAAATTGCGACACAACTAAAAAGTTTTTCAGTACATTTGTTAAGCAAATAAACAAACACCAAAAATAATGGCATAATAAAAGTTAAATAATTTGCTTTAACATAATGCTGGATTCATAATCGGCAGTCTTAAATTATGTTTGTATGGGCTCGAATTTATATTTTTTTCACTCGTTATAGTTTAAAAAACCAACACTTCATTCCGTATAGCATTAGATAATAGAAAAATGTATGAATTCCATAATTTGAAATCTAAATATTAGAGAGCGTTGAAAAATGTCCAAATTGATTACAAAAGGAAAAGGTTTATAATTATCAACTTGATCATATTATTATATTAGTCGCTGACGGGCTATTTATAAAATCAATAAAAAGAATTAAGGATTATGAGATTTGATGAAAGCAAAAGATGTGCATTACTCAATCATGGGTTTTTTATGTACGTAGAAACAAATGAAACGTAATTAAGAAATATAGAATGATGCATTCCGTGTTATTATTTGATGCAAAATATGTTCTATGTTAAAATATTTTAATTTCTAACAATCTTTCATATGTGGTGCTTGTGATCATTTTTCAATTGCGTTTGTATTCAATTTACAATAAATCATTTTGTTACAACCTACCCACCTCCATAGTGAAAATATCAAAATACTAACTATGTGGAAACGCTTTGTACAGAACTAACGCAAATGAATACAATTATTGTATTTCTATAGTTTTGAAATATTAAAAAACTTACAGATTGTTTAGCTGGCTGCAATAAAAATGTATTTCAAATTGTTGTAATTGCCATACTCAAATACAATAATAATGCAGATTGTTAGCCTGGTAAAATAGTGATATTACATCAGATTTTAATAAATATTAAAAATAACTTACATTGGCTGTACAAAAATGTACTAAAGAAGAACGTTGAAAAACACAAAATACAAATAGTAATAGCAAAACAAATATAGTTATGTTAAACACATCATTTCTAATAATTGTAAGATTATAGATTAGCTTAATGTAATAGTTGACAGGTTAAACAATATTGATGATGAAATAAGTAAAATGAAATTATCTTAACTGACGATTAAAGATCTATCTATATATTGAATAAAGCAAAATATGTTCTATATTCTTTCTAAATCTAGTATTTTGTTGTTTCATATATAAATGAGCTAGCTAGCTGCTATTATGTAAATGTCAGAAGTTTTACTTCTAAGAGCTTTTTTTATATCAACATGTCATCTAATTTGAATTTTATTGTTCACATTGCGTTAATCAATCAACCAAACTCTGAACAACATGTTTTACCTTCGACCCAAACAATTTTAGCTCACAGTCACATCTAGTTGGACTGAACGCTCATCTATAAGTACAGGCTTGACAACATGTAGGGAAATTTTAACAAACAGACTTCAGCCGCATTGTAATAAAATACAGAGATTGTACTATTAATAGATTAATAATACAATTTAAATCATTTTCAAGCTGCGTTTCTTAGGTATCTATTCGATTGCACTATATACATCATGATAGCGTCAGCTAAAAAAATTCACTAAAACTATCAATATGAGATATGTGCAAATGCATTACAGATCTGTGTTATAGTCATATGTCAAGAAAAGTAAAAATGTAATTAGTATTGTGCAAATGTGTTAAATGCAATTTCATAACCAAAACTGCATAGTATGGTGTATGCTAATAATGATTAAGATACACGAGCAAAATTAATTATGAGCATATTTTAACAAATGTGATACAGCATGGTAATAAGTAATTGTTACATTTTTATATGATTTAATGAACTACATAACAATACAAATCGTTTTGACATAAATTACTTGGCGTATTGTTTTGCAATACTAATTTATCTATTTGTTGCTTTTGTAGTGTCCATAAGATTTATACAAAAACACTCTTTTTATAGTTAAAATAAAATAGCATTAATAATAAAGTATATACAATATGTTGTAAAGAGTATAACGCCTTTGCATTACAAATACATTTATTAGTGACAGAATACCTATGTTTCAACATACGTTACATCGATAGTAAAATTAAAATGACTACACCAAAGTAAGCTATCAGGACTGACAAAGAGTGAATGAAATATGTAAAACAAAAGATGCAAAATAATAAAATCTATTTTATATACGTTAAAACAACAGATGATATGATATTTGAATGAGTAGAAGCATTGATGATTGTTGTTACCATACACACATTTTTCAGCCATTAAAAAAATATGAATTTGGTATATTAAAATTTTAAAATACCTATCTATAATTTTAAACAACAAATAAAATTTAATGCAAATATGAAAAAATAAAATATTTGCGATATGTAAAAGTTTATGGTATTTTGACAGGTAAAAAAGTATAAGAAAAAGTATTTGCTAAAAAATTGTAACAAAAAGTTTGTGTTCAATTTGCTAAAAAGGAAAATCTGTATATTATATTTGAACAAAAGCAATATTTATTAATTATTGCTGTAAAAGTGTAAATTTGTATTATTATTGCGGCACCCGTAAATAGTCACAAATACGAAATTGTGTAACGAAATATATTATTAAAAATATATTAACATAGCTCAACTGTATGTATAAACATTCAACATATCATAAGTAAATTCAAAAACGAAATATAAATATAATTTGCAAACAGAGTGTTTAGTGAGAATTTATACAATTTTACAAACGTCTATTTTAAGATTACATTAGTATGGTTCGTATAATTAAAAATAATATATTTTTAAAGCTAATTGTGATTTCTGTTAATAATAAATCTCGGCATGATAGCAAATACGCAAATAATTAAACAATACATAAAAATATACAAAACGCTATAAAAATATTTTAATAAAAATTTTAAAATACTATATATATTACAAATAAACAACTTGTGCCAATGGGTTGCAAAGCGTTATGTAATAATACAGATAATTTGAAAAACATACAGAGTAATACTTAAAAAAACTAATAACCTGAACAATACCTACAGAATTTAATACTAACTTATATATTTGAAAAAAGAATAGCAGTTAAATATATTGGTATTCCAAAAAATACTTGAAAAATACAACAAAAAACAATATTGAACTGTAGATCAAATAATATTAACATTTCCAACGGCTGTAATATAAAAACAATATAGTTGAAAGAAATGTAACTATGAAAATACTTTTGCACAATAGATATGGTCCGAACACTAGTTTACAAATCAATTTGCCATTATGCTAATATTGTGTAAGATAATATGATTGTTTTAATAAAAGTATATACAAATATAATCTATAATCTTAAAGTTGTTTTTCATCAATTTTAAATATTAATAATTTATGTTTTTCTTACGCCAAATACGTGTTCACAAATTATATGTAATAATAAAATTGATTAACAAGTAAAAATATGTATGTTTATTGCACTTGTCATAAAATATAGTATTGCACATAAAAAAATGTACTACTTATCTAGCAGCTACATGTTAACGTTAGTATATTTTCCAAAATAAACAATGGAAATAAATTTTACATTTCTTTATTCTATACTGTTTTTAGTGATATAGTGGAGCGTTTTTTGTAAAATAACTGAATATTTGTAAGACTATTATTTTAAAATATTATCAATATATATTATTTTGTTATTTACAGTTACTGTAGGTTTTTTATTTTAAAATGAACTACCAACACGTTAATATCGTATAAAAATAATAAGTAAAAAGCAATGACACATGAATACAAGAAATTCAATAAAGAAATATAATATATTGCAATTGCACAGCAATTAAAAACTATGAATGTTTATTGAGTGGGAGTATATTTCTGCGCCCGCTTAATAATTATAAAATTCCCTATTGTGCTTCAAATAACAGAATTAATTGTAAAGATATTTATGGCACAACAAAAAACACAAGACATATTACACAAATAACATACCAATGATATATTACAAACTGTTATATGTATTGCATATATATCATAATGTTAATTACATAATGCCATACGATATTAGTTTGAGGACCACTCTGACATTTAAGCAAAACCATTTAATAAAAAATTTGGGTAAGTTTATAAATGCATTAAAAATACTGTAACTCATAGCATATTACTAAGTAACCTTTGTGTTAATACCATTTTCGCTATTCAAATATTAAAATATAATGAAATATTACAATCATATTGAGATTCAATTATTATTGTTCTTGCATACACTTAAATTATGGTACATAAACATTATTGATATTGTTATCATTAAGAAGTAATAATATTTATGCATTTGAAATATATAATGGAATAGTACTGACACGTGCAAATTGTGTTCACTTGCTACTCGATACAATTGAGTTTGTTTTTATGAAAAAGCGACAATATTAATAACATGGGACTGCCAGCTAAAAGTGCTTAGTGTTAAAAAACAAACAAGTGTTTGGGTTTGGCTTATTGTTTGAAACAGTGTCAACAATCTAATACCAATTGTAAAAATATTAATATAGTAGCGGAATAAAAAGCAAAATGATTTTGTTTGTATTTTAAAAAAACACCACAAAATTACAGAAATAAATAAATTTTTGTATTCAAAATATGGAAGCCAATTAATTTATTAGATACACAATGACGCTAGTATATTTAATGTTTTATGAATATTACATTGTATCTAATTTTAACCCAGCGTATTTATTATATGTTTTTTTAATTAGGAATAATAACATAACATGGTTTCTTGCAATATAGGCGATATCAAACTTATCTGCTACATATAGAAATAAAATAATTATGACACAACCAAAATTTTTAAATGCATTTGCCTCTTTAAATTGCTTTAACATTTAGGTATAATAGTATAGTACATAAAATCTTTTTTATAATTATAATCATATAAATGTTAAGTACCATAACATTAACGAAAATGAGTAAAATATTTAGTTTTATGATATACCGTAGCTTTTTAAAAATTTTAAATATAATAAGTGAATTGTGTATAGAGACATATGTAACGGTAAACAATCGAATAACGAAAATATGCAAAACTAGCAAAATTTAAATATATCCAACAATGCTACAATATTATAAACTGATAAGCACAGTAATTACTAATGTCAAACATGAATATAGGTGTGCTACTCTATATTAATACATAAAACATATTTGCTAAAATTCTTGTTAAAACACATACTACAATTTATTTGTACAAGTGTTTTTAAAGTATTATAATTTTTAAAATGCGTCTCGTTTGTGCATTGTTACGTATATATGTAAAAGTACTTATTGCTTTTATTTATCATATTATTTGAAATACAAGGATTTGTATTATATGATTATTTATTTTTGAAAATTATGTTTTTAAGAGAATTGATTATTATATATATATATTTTATCCTATATTTGTTTCTCTTAAATTACTATTATAGTACATTTGTTTTGCTATAATGACTTTTAATATACTATCCCAGTGCCATTTATTTTAATTGAGTTTTGTATACTTATAGACATACTTTCAGTTTAGTGTATTAAAATTGTTTGTATACAATGTTATCATTAAAACATTCTTTACAATACGAAAGATATATTAGTTTTAGCTGTTATACATATTTTAGATGTTAAATCACTACATACACCGTATTATTGTCAAATCTATTTTTAAAGTCAAGTGTCTATATCAACCATATTGTTTTACCAATTATAGTTTTTTAGTATACAATTAAAATTGTACTTGTTTTGTTAACGCAAGACCAGCGATACTGAGCCGATCGGTGCTGTATTACATTGAATAAGAACAAAACGTACTAATTTTAAAGACATCGAATATTTATTAAGAATTTGAAATATATAACACACAGCCAAATATTAAAACATTATACTTAAATATATATATTAAACTATAATACGAGCTAATATATGTTTTTTATATAGCACGCTATAGCTTAAAACCAAATTTTTTTTGCTTCTGTATGGTATGCATATTCGGTCGTAGTATCAATTCTATGGTATAACAAATCATATAGCTCTAATTGAGTTTTACGTTTGAAACTCTATATGTTTCGAATGTAATTTTCAATTTGTCGTAACATTTACAAATTGCTCTTATATATAATATACTATTTTTAGTAGTAATTTGATTTATAATATTTCATGATAAGAAACTATTGTTTCGGTATAGATTTACAATTGTTTTGGTAAGTGTATACATTTTGTTATGTAATATGTTGCATTTGATGATATTTTAACACGTTTAAAGTATATTTATATAAAAACAAAAACTACTTTAACAAATATTCTTTACTAACAATGTGGCAAACATATAAAATTATATTGTAATATTCTAGCTGCCGCTTATATATAAACACATCTTATTAGCAAAAAGTAACAAATTGTAAATACATTTCATATCCAATTCTTGTTAAAGCACTTGCAAAACTATAATTCAATGCATAACCAAAAAGTTTTTATAGTAACAGTTTGGTTAATAAAATTTTTATTTAGGTGTATGAAACATGCGTAATGATTTAATAAAGCAAAATCTATATGAAATACATTTGTATTTATGTACCTAATATATACATTTAAGTGTCAATGCTTATGTTGTTAGGTTGGTTTGGCAATTAAAAAAATATTTATAATTAAGCTATACTCACACCACGTATAAATATATATGTAAAACAAATTGCTTTGAATTCATAAATAAATTGAAATTGGCAAATGTTATTTTACAAAATTATATATACATGTCTATATCTATGAGCATGAACATAACGTAAAGGAAAACTGAAATATCCATTGTATGTACACATATATTTGTAAACAATCACAATTTATTTTGTAAATACAGCAATACTGTAATAATGATTGCAAAATTCCAATGTGTGTAAAAGATTTAAACAATTGTTAAATGGAAAAAATATTTTTAGCAGTTTACCATGTTATATATTAAAGAGATATATATCATTAATATTAACAATATAATTGCTTGAGAAAAAAACAAGTCATCACTTCCACAATGTGAATCTATCAGCTGTTAATCACATAGTGACTACTGGCGCCATGTACTTTGAAATTTTGCCAACGCTTTTTTCTTTTTTTCTACACACACACTCAAGTTTTTTAATCTTCGAACCTAGTGTTCTTTCAATTAAACCTATTACAGTTGTTCATCATCAGCATATATTTCACTATCGTAGAGTTGTACATTTTTAATAGCAAGCCATTATCACCATAGAGTCTACCAATACTGGCAATAACTAACACAATAGTTGCAAACCTGCCAAACAACGCAATGTATTAAAAACGGTTTATTACTTTTCACTTATTAAAAATTGTGTTTCAAAGATTAAAAGGCAAAGTTGCACACACTCTCTGAATAAATCTTTGTACATTTAAAAGCTTGTAATATTTTTACGTAAAAACATATGTATTATGTAAAAATTTTGATAATCTCCAAAATTACCATAAAGTCATTAGTATATCAGAAATGCTGTAAATGTTGAAATTTTTAAATTTACATTTTTTGTACATAATATATACAAAAGTGAAACAATTATTAAATTTATATTACTCTTGGCAATTATTATACGGTTGTCCCATTTGTATTTATTAATTATCTCAAATTCTTGTATTATTGTTAAATATCATGTTTTAATTTATTAAACAACTAAGTTTAAATTGTGATACTATAATGTTCAATGAAGTACGTATGAGCATATTGTAGTATTAGGTCATGTTTAACAGAGTATGAGTAACAATACTATTAAATAAAACTTTTTTTCACGTTTTGTGTTACACATAAATGATAGTTAATAATTAATTTCTTGCCTTATTTGTTTAAATATTATTGTTTGTAAATGTAGTTTGTAAAAAGATTACAAGATATGTTGATATTAAATTTGACGCAATATGTATTAATGTACAAAAACCGAGATTTTAAGTATAATTTAGTTATTTAAATTTGATCTTAACACAATATTTAGCTGAATTAAAAATATTTTTAATTATGTTATTATTAATAGTTCAAAATTTTAAATAAATTATGATTATACATTGTGTAAAATACAAACATACTATGTATTTGTCTCACGGTTATACATTTTTGTCACTAATATTATTTAAATCTTATAATTACTGATTCATATATATTTACTAATGTTTGAATCATAATCATAGAATTACATTTTGTTCATCAACAATATTGTATTTTTTAATATAATATATCACTTATTGTAGCTAAACTATTTTGTATAATTATTAAAAAATATTGAAAATTGTGATAATTAAAATTACAATACCTTGTTTATGAATGTACTTGACATTCATTTTGCAACAGGCAAAACAATATTTTCATACAAATAAACTTAAAACTGCTCGTAAGGCAAACATGGCATGACAAATAAAAAACTTTTATATTAAAGTATGAATATATTTATAAATTTCTGGAACTGATGTATGTAAAAATGTTGTATAAAAAACTCCATTTTGACGTTGATGTATATTTCAGCAAACAAAACCATTAAAGATATACCACTAAAATAATGTAATCAGCAAATAATTTTGTTAACAATCGTATATGTCATTATAGTAAAATGGATATGCATTGTTAATATAAACTTTCTCTACTTAGTATTGGAATAGGACTATTTGTCAGCATGTGTTTTTGGGATGTATGCTCGTTTAAATTGTAAACTAAAAAGATACTTCTAATTAAGCAATTGTTGGTTGGTATATTGTAATACAATAATTATATTATTTTCGGTGTTGCGTTCATTAATAGTTTAAACAATGTTTCTGTAAAAATTGATTTGTTTGTTGGCTTTTTTGTTTTAATGATACAATTTCATTTTTTTAAAAGTATAATGTATATATTTATATTATATAACTAGTGCTTTTGCAACGTAAAACGAATTAAGTATTGTATTGTTATATGTATTGTTTTTATAACATACGTTATATTCATATTTAAACATACTTAAGTTATACGTTATTTATAGATATGTATTTATTTTGTTATGATTTGCCTTTTTGCTAGTCAGTCTTTTTGTTAAAATTAATATTTCATATGAGTTTGTACTTAATTAACATTTGTATAATGATATTTATAATACATTCGCGTATTTTTCTCACATTCAAAAATATTGTTATACAGTAAATTCACAGAATAGGTTGAAAATTTAGACTGCTTCATCCACATTTGGTTGTTTTTGGGTATTGCTAACATTTTACTAAATAGCCTGTATATACCTACAAACAACTTTTTGTAAAATTCTAATTCTTACAAATACATATACAAGTTTGTATGTTTCGTTTGTATCTAGTTAATAAATATATTGCCATTTTTTGCATGCCAAGACCATAAATATTCTATCGTATTAATGCAGCTTATGTGTATTTGACATTAACTTTAGTACGTAACGTGTAAATTAAAGATTTTACTTTTTAACTTGTTTGTTTGTAAGGATACATAGCTACTTATTTTTTTCTTACAAATTTATTGGATTATAAATATGTTTTGGTTTGGTTTTATCGCTTGTAATACTTTAAATGCTTTAAAACGTATTAATTATATTTATGTTTTACTAGCGACTGTTTTTATCTTGCGTTTTTAAAACATTTTTGATGTTATAAATATGTATTATTTATAATTATTTCACTACTCATTACAGTATTTTAGTTGTATTTCTGTTATATTTTAAATTGATACTTTCCATTATAGTAGTGATATTATTCATTCAGAAGTGATTAATGTTGTGTCGTGCTGTTTGATAATGACATTTGAAATTTAGTTAAATTACTTCGCATGGTTAGATGTGTTTAATACAAAATCTATTTTTTGCTTTAATAATTATTTACGATTTTTAATTTTTTTGGCAATACCACTAATGAATGTAATTTCAGTTTTCACAGTTGACTGATTAATAATATATCAGTTGTTGAATTGCTTGTAAGCTGTTTTATGACATGTTTGAAACAAAACATATATTATTAGTCTCTAATTTGTACTTTGAAACCGAGAGTAGTTTGAACTTGGTTTTTGAAGTATATTTTCCGAGTTCAAATGAATACAGATTTTGGTGTTATGATATTATTCAAATTTAGTTATATTATATTTTGTTATTAGTGTTATTAAAACAAAAAATAAATTATGTTCAATCAACGTACCTGCTAACACTGTTTAAATTAAGTATTATTTTTTTTCTGAACATATCAGTGCTTATGCAATTTCAGCCAAAAACATTCTTTTACTATATTTATTTAAAATCCCGTGTAACACTGCTTAAAAAGATTTTTCTGTCATGAATACAATAAGTATTCACACAATTTACCATGATATAAATCAAAAGCTTTTTTCGCATTAATATTACATTTTTACATACAGATATCAACTTTTTATAATTATATTAGGCTTATAGCTAAATTACTCATATGTATTGAAATTTATAAAATGACGTTAAAGCAAAAATTCATGAAACTACTTTTTATTGTAAATAAATGAGGTGAAACATTGTAAAATTTAGCTTTAATTTGCGTTTTATAAAAATGCATCTTTTACAAGCAAGCATGGTTCATTATCGTATTTTTTGTAGCTGAATGTCTCAATTGCCAATATCGAAATTTTGATTTAGCAGTTGTTTCATTGGTGTGAACTAAATATTTTGTTATTTAATTTTTTGCCTTAGCAAATTAATTTAGGTGCTAGTTTATAAAAAAGTTTGTTTTGGAAATTTGGTGTAAAATTATTGCAAAGATTTGCCGTAATAATGTGCATTTGAGATGTAAAAATATTCAAATTATATATATGGAATACGTCTAATATTAACTACAAACCAAAAACAATAACGTCTCACTACTGGTACATGATAATTAATGATGGAATTTATGCTGTGTTACTATCTTCTACAAGATATATAATATATATTGTAATGTGTTTGTTTGTGGCAATATTTGTATAAGTCGCTTGACCACCATTTTTTAGTTGTTCTTCTTCATTTAATATACAGCAAAACGTTTTATTATAAAGCATATCAACGTGAAATACTAATTTTAAAAATAATTAGGTTTTTTCAAAAGTGAAGTTTTGATATTTTATTTGGTACTAACTTGTTAATATTGTATATGCATAGAACGAAATGTGCACTGCTTTTATTTGATTTATATTGCTGTCGGTTTAATTTTATTGCACAGCTATCTATTGCTATTGCCGTCCCTGACACTCGTGTATTTTTTTATCTGTTTTTTATGCAGGTAAATATGTTATCATTTTAATCTGCTAATAATTGCAACGTTAACTTTTGTTCGTTTTAGTTTTTGTTGTTGTATTTAATTGCTATCTGTATTTCCTTTTGTTTAGAATTGCTCACATGCCTGTAGCTAATAACTGTTGAACTCTGCTTTGTAAATCGGAGTCATACATTATTAGTAGTAGAAAGCTTGATTAAGATCAGATTTAGATAAAGTATAGACAATAGATTTGGGGATAACAGAGTTGTATATTAAAACGTAAATAAAAATAAATGAATATAAAGAAGTATATTCGTATAGGCTTAATACAATTAGAAGGCATTTACTATTAGCATTTGTATGCTATCAATCTCATGCAGTGTTTTCTGCCAACATAATATATGGTAGCATACTGCTTTGGTCACCAATAACTATATGGTTTTTATGTCAAAACTCAATGCATTGTTTCATTCATTTATATTTTTTGCGTAATGGTTTGATATCATTTGTTTTCAATGCCGCTTGTTTTTAACTGCATTTAAAAAACCAGGTATACTTACCTGTACAAACCTCAAAATTCTTATATGTTTTTAACAATTCATTCTTTTCTTGGCGTTTTTGTGTATGTATTGACTTTTTTCATATGTTGCAATTGGTGATCTTGTAATTGCCATATTTAGTTACTGATTGTATCAATGTTGTTCTGATCATTATGTTACTTTTTATTATGTTAGCAGGAAACACTGCATAAGGTTGATGACATGAAACAGCTAATTTTTAATGCCTTCTTATTAATTCTGTTCATATAAATATAATTATTATTACATCTCTGTTTGTATTAGTTTTGTATAAATAGCTCTTCTTTTACTAAATTATTTCTTACAGCTGGACTTCATTTTTTAAAGAACTTTCTTCTTTTTTCACACTCCTTCTCATTTTTTTCCTTTTCTTTTACCACTACTGATTTCAAAAATAGTCGTCGCTTGATGATAATGATAATGATAACAATGAAGCTTCATTTTTTTTCACTAATGACTCAGCTATAGTTTCAGTACCTTCGACAATTCATGATGATGACTTTTATATTGACTCTTATATGAATTCTTCTGTGCTTCGTCAGCCATTTTTATATTATAACAATTTCCAAAAAGTTATTAATGTTCCTGATTCTGGACCACTTTTGGATTATTTCTCATTTATTCCTAATGTCTCTTTTGGCAAATTCAACCATGTCATTTTCATCTTTGATACCAAGACTTTCCTACTTGTGAGGGATACTCCTGGAACAACAAGCCAGCTAATTGAATGTCAAGTAACTACTATTGTTTAAAAGACATTACACACCGAAAGAGATAATGATCAAAAAAAGTTAGACTCATTAGTGAAGATAGAAGCAGCTATGGACAATTTATTCTCATGTCTGAAACCATCGATCGTTCTACACTAACACAGCTTGTTTTTTGTAATAAAGATATTGTTTTTGAATTTATTACCTCTATTGTTATAAGAGCTACGTCAAATATTAATACTACTTCCGCTAAGGTAGAACTCTTTGAATTGAGACACCATTCCATGATGTTACAACTGTACTTTTATATCTCTAATCCTAAAGTCTTGATGGTCACTGCAAATAACCTCACTTACAATCAAGCAATAAACCCTACTGATGCTGCCAAGTAGAAAGCGGCTTGTGATGCCAATATGAAAGCTCACAAAGACAACGGTACATGGATCTCTGTGAGGTTACCAAAGGATTATGGAGTCGTTAGTTTTAAACGGGTTTTTGTTACCAAGTACAGGATTGATAGCTCTATTGACAAATTTAAAATTGAAGGTTTTATTGACAAGTTCAAAGCAAGACTGGTTGTTTTCTGTTGAGCAAAGCATTATGTTACCGTATATTATGCTA